>JARHVA010005591.1:25000-87500 GCA_037957365.1 Torreya grandis | reverse complement strand
GCCTACACTCAAAGGCTGAGACAAGATCATCTGTCAGTCATTGTGAATGGTCTTACATATTTTGATGATGGCTTAAGCAAATTGTAGGGATTGTGGATTCTTCCTCATTATTTCATGGCATTGGACCATGTTTATACAATCCATTCCTTTGTGAAATTTATAGGTACAAAGCCCTATGTTTGAGGCACTCTTATCATCTTTCTCATTTTCCTTTGATTTTCACAAGAATATTTTTTTATCTTCTTCTAACTCAATTTTTTTTGATAAAATTCAAGATTTATACATTACTGATTTTTTGTTAGAAAATTTAGGGTTTAGAAACTCAAAAGAACCAGTTTTGGGTAATTTATCAATTTTATGGGGTTTACAAAGATTTTATGGGCCGGACAAATATTAATGTGTTTTTTTTTATGTATTTTCAAAAACATATTAGGAGCTTCCATTATTTCTTTATGATTTATAACAAATCCTAGAAATTTTTAATTCACAAGTCTGTAGGCATTTCAAGAGGTTTTTTTGGGTGTTCCTAAACATTTTTGGAAAAACATTTCAAGCTACATTTTTTTTTCCAATTTCAGGGGGGGTTTAGAAAAGTTTTTAAAGAAATTCTTAGGTTATACCTCACCCTATCTATAAGGCTCTACAACTCATCTGACCTCTCTGGTTTCACTCCCCTCTCCCATTCCCTCCACTTCCTATAACGTCCACTGTGTCATACCCTGCTCCACTCACTTTTTAGGCACTTCATCAAATGTCACATGCTCATGGTGCCATGAGGACAAGTTTGGGGAAAATGGATCTATTTTGCATTTAAGGGCATAATTTTTAAGAAAGTCATACTTATTTCATTAATGATTTTTGCATTCTAATTTATACAGTATTAGGGTAATAATTTATTGTCTTTGCTGGGATATAGGTCCAGGTATGGATGTACAAACATGCATATGTGAGCCTATACCTCAATAAGGGTAAATGCATTTTGGGGTAAGCAAGTGGTATTCTTCATATTTTGTTAGGTTATGTATGGAATGAATAAGTGATAGCTACTCATGGATATGGTTAATTCATTTATTATTAATGCTACCATTTTGGTCGTGTAATTTTGTTGAATTGATTTCCCTCTTAAATAATACTAATGAGTTGAGATTGTGTTATTCTAAGAATAAATAAAGAAAATTTATATTACATAAGCATGTGGGTGTGTTCTTTGGGTAACCTCTAATTTTATTTTTACCAGGCCATTTACAATAGGTATAGCACCTCTTTCTTGGGCATACTTGTAAGTGATAATGAATAACAAAGTTCTTGTTTCATTATGTTGATTCCAAGTATCTCTTTCTTGTTGAGTTTGTTAAGCACAAAATATACTGAGAGGGGGGGTGAATCAGTATATTATATATCTTATAAATCTTTCCTTTAACCAAATTATACTTAATCAATCATTCAAGATATGCAATAAAACTCAAATAATAAACATCACACAAGACAAAGAGAGACACCAAATATAACGTGGAAACCCAATGTGGAAAAAACCACAGAGAATCAATCTCAAATATATTCATGAGAACAACCCCACAGGAGCACCATACCCCTTTGCCAAGTACAAACCTCAGCTATAATTCATGAGCACCAACCCACAGGAGCTTCAAACCCCTTTGTCGAGCACCAACCCAACACCTATTCGTGAGCACCAACCCACAGGAGCACCAACCCCTTTGTGTATACCACACACCTATCTCTCAATGTTGCTATCTCAACAAATGATAGATCAATACAAAATCTCCTTCCTCTCTCTCACCTTTGCTCTTCTAAGCTAGATATAACAAATACAAATCATATTTATCTCTCACAATTACTCTGCTAAGCTAGATATTACAAAATCAAATCAACCTCTCACACACATATTACAAATGGCTACTCAAGCCTTTATTTATAGCTTTCTATTCCCCAAGATGAATCTTCATGGGAAAATGCGTCCCATCTTTCTTTTATCCTGAAATTGCCACATCCTATCACCTACACATACTGTCATCTAAAAACATACAGTAACTCCCCCTTATTATAGCTACCTATACATGTTCCCTGTACCTATTTTCTACACCTATACCTGTACCTATTATCCTCCCCCTTTGACATCAATGGAAAAGGGCCTACCTGGAGCTAACACTTAGCTCCCCCTCCCTTGATGCTGAACATCAATGGCAGGAAGTAATAGAAATTACTCCCAACTCCTCTCACCAATCTTTGAATGTATCTTTTGATCGTGCCTTTGAGAAGATATCTGACAAAACATATACATTGTTCCCTATCCTTTGAGCATCTGCAATCAACTCATTTGAATCTTTTCTTCTAATCTCACAACCTTCAGCATGAAACCTCAATGTGTATCTTTGATCACAAATTTGACTAACACTCAATAGATTATGCTTAAGACCTTTTACATACAAAACATTTTTAGTCTTAGTTCTACCATAATCCAAACTCAAAGTACCTTTTTCGTCTATCCTGGCAGTGGTTTTATCTCTGAATCTCACTGTACCACCATTTATCTTCTTTAGAGAAATGAACTTACTTTTATCACCTGTCATATGCCTTGAACATCTGCTATCAATTAACCATGGCTGATCTTTACCTCCCACATGTAGAGCTATCTGCACCATCATAGAGTCTTCATGTTGTTTCTTCTACCATGAACATGTCTGTACCTTCTCCCTAATGAATGGAGCTTTGAAACTCTGATCCTTCTTCTTAATGAATGGAGCTTTGAACCTTTGATCCTTCTTGACTGACTCAAACACACTTCTGCAATACCAAGCTATGTGTCTGAAGTTGTTGCACTTATAACATACTATGGTCTCTTCATTAAAGCTTGATAGAGGAGCAAAAGAGTTGTGGCTTCTACTTGACTCTACTTGACTTTCCTTCTCTTTATTTCTAAAATTGTTGGCTCTTTTTCTACATTGTATTTTCTTGTGACCATATCCATTACAATTAAAATAATAGCCATAAAAATAAGACCTGCCTGTATATCTCTAACCTGATTGCCTTTTGTAGCTTTGTTCCTTCTAGCCTTCTCTATTTGGAATGTCCTATGTATTCTTCACTTCTCCCCTTTTTGTTTTCTCTTGTGTTAGAGCTTCAGCATAGCTCTTTTTCTTTTCAAAACCGATCCCTATCTTATCTGAATATGCTTTTTGACTTTCCAATATCTTATTCAACATGTTAGTGATATCTTCAAATTTTGAATCACTAATTACTTTATCACTGACTACTTTCTTAATATCTTCTTTTAAAGAGGCAATTTCAATAACATACCTTTCACAATCTTTTCTTGCTATTTCCAACTGTGCTTTGAGATCTTCTTCATTTTTCTTGGCTTCTTCAAAGTGTGCTTGTAGATCTTCAATCATTTCCTTTGACTCTTGTTCATTTTTCTCAATCTGGTGCTCTAACCTTCGATTCTTCTTCTGAACAACTTCTAACTCTTCTAAGGCACAATTGAGTTCTCCTTCCATATCTACTTCAGCTTCCTCATCTTCTTCCTCTTGATCATCATCATATATGGCCATGAATATAATCTCTTCTTCTTCTGAATCGCTGACTCCACTATCTTCACCTGAGCTAAGATCTTTAGAATACAAGCTCTTCTTCTCAAATCCCTTCTTAGATTTGCCTTTGAAATTCTTCTTATATGTAGTCTTTTCTTCTTCATCATCTTTAACTTTATCTGGGCATTTAGCTGAAAAATATCCAATCTTCCCATAATTAAAACATTTAAAAGGTATTTTTATTTGATATTTACCTATTCCTCTTTTTGGCCTGCGAATGAAAAGTGCTTCATTGTCATCTTCATCATCACTGGAACTATCACTTGATTCTTGAATCTTAGCTTTCTCCTTCTTTGATGTCTTGAAAGCCGCTTCTCTCTTTGAGGGTTTATCTTGTTTTGTCTGCATCTCATATGCTGTGAGAATACCATGAAGCTCATCCATCTTTAGCTTGGCTAAATTCATCTCCTCAATTGTTGAAACCTTTGCATCATATCTCATTGGTAGAGATCTCAAAACCTTTTGCACCACCGTTGACTCTTCCAATGTTTTTCCAAGACCTTGAATCTGATTTACTATTTGATCAACTCGTAAGAGATAACTTGCTATATCTTCTTCTTCTTCCATCTTCAAACTTACAAACTACCTTCTAAAAGTCTGCAACTTAGCTTACTGAACCTTTCCATCACCTTTTTAAATATTCTCGAGTTTTACCCAAGTTTCATGAGTAGATTTACATTGCATAACTTTAACAAATTCAGATTCATATAAACCACATAAAATATCATTTAAAGCTTTAGCATTACATTCACTTGCCTTCTTTTCTGTTGGAGTAATTGTAGATGTCTATGGCTCTTCATATTCCTCCACCACTAATTTCCATATGTCGAATCCAAGGGCCATCAAATAAACCTTCATTATCATGATCCAAAAAGCATAATTCATCCCATCAAACAAAGGTATCTTATTTGTAGAAAATCCTTCCTGTGACCCAGCCATCGTGCTTTCTCGATCTACCTTCAAGCTGTAAAACTTTTCAAAAAGGAGCTTGCTCTGATACCAATTGTTAAGCATAGAATATACTGAGAGGGGGGGTGAATCAGTATATTATATATCTTATAAATCTATCCTTTAACCAAATTCCACTTAATCAATCATTCA
Organism: Torreya grandis; assembly: GCA_037957365.1. Taxonomy (NCBI): domain Eukaryota; kingdom Viridiplantae; phylum Streptophyta; class Pinopsida; order Cupressales; family Taxaceae; genus Torreya; species Torreya grandis. The sequence goes on along the minus strand of JARHVA010005591.1, from coordinate 82,791 downwards.
AGATATGCAATAAAACTCAAACAATAAACATCACACAAGATAGAGAGAGACACCAGATATAACATGGGAACCCAATGTGGGAAAAACCACAGAGAATCAATTTCAATTATATTCATGAGAACAACCCCACAAGAGCACCATACCCTTTTGCCAAGTAAAAACCTCAGCTATAATTCATGAGCACCAACCCACATGAGCTTCAAACCCCTTTGTCGAGCACCAACCCAACACCTATTCGTGAGCACCAACCCATAGGAGCACCAACCCCTTTGCCATGCACCAACTCAGCAATAATTTGTGAGCACCAACCCATAGGAGCACCAACCCCTTTGTGTATACCACACACCTATCTCTCAATGTTGCTATCTCAACAAATGATAGATCAATACAACATCTCCTTTCTCTCTCTCACCTTTGATCTTCTAAGCTAGATATTGTTAGGTTGTGGAGCTAAAAGCTTCAACTATGCAGATGAAGAGGAGGATGCTGAAGTTCTAAAAGTATCGGCATCAGCAATATGACCGACGTCAGTCATGATGAATGCAGAAGGCAACTGGCATCGGTAGGGAGTTAGCTAACATTAATCAGCACCAATTAGACAGGGACCAACATCGGTCGCCTGTGTGTTCCAAAACTGTTCGTTGCACGAACAGTTAGTTGAACTGAGTGTTTTCATGTAAAGGCTATTTTGAGTCTTGAGCTGTGTGGATAGTTATTCTAAATTAAAAGTCTAAGTTATTGTTTAAGTCTGAGATCTATTTATAGACCCATTGGCATGTATTGTAATCATGAGCTAAAAAGGAAGGCAAGGAAGATCCTTCCATTGTATGGTCTGTTGAATTGCAGGTTGCAGGTTCAAGGGAGATCTACTTGAAGTACTTTAGAGTGCTTGGTGTATTGGCAGGGTTATTACTGACTGGTTGGAGAGGTGAACACCAATTCTATGTGTGAATTGTGTGTTGAGACCATTTTTGGTAGGAGAGTGAACTTTTGAAGAAGAATTACTGTACACTTGAGGTGTGGGAAGCCTCTGTAAGGTGGAAGAGTGTGGCTTCTCTTTATTGTATTCTTTTTCTATACGAGTATTAATACAAGATAGTGTATTGTCTCTCATATTCTGTGTTATTTTTGAATTCTAGTTACTTATACTTCTGGATAATTCCACATGTTTAATTGCTTGTATTTGGTAATCATATTGTGCTCTTTTTAAGGAGCAAGATCCTAACAAGTGGGATCAAAACAAGGTGTGTTGTTCTTGGATTCCCTGACAAACTGGTATCAGAGCGAGGTTGGACGTTCTTAGAGCAAGTTTGACTAACAGATGGCCCAGATCTGGTTAGTTTTTTTTGATTACAAGTTATTCACAGGGGTTTTTGTTTGAGTGGGAGTAGAGCAATGACAGAAGACAGTAAGCTATGAATGGAAAAGTTTAATGGCAAGAACTATCAATTATAGAGGATGCAGATTGAAGATTATCTGTATCAAAAAGATTTGTACTTACCATTGGGTGGGGTTGCATGCAAGCCCTTGGATATGAAGGATGAAGAATGGGAGGTTCTTGATCGAAAGGCTCTAGGATCTATAAGGTTGAGTCTTGCATCGTTTGTGATTTCCAACTTATCACACGCTAAGACAATGGTAGAGTTGATAGAATCTTTGGCAAATTTATATGAAAAACCCTCAGTTTTGAATAAGGTATTTCTTATGAAGCAATTATTTAATTTGCAAATGTTGGATGGTGGATCTGTACATAGTCATCTTAGTGATTTCCATGGTTTGATAAACCAGTTAAATTTAGTCAATATTGTTTTTGATGATGAAATTAAGGCTCTCTTAATCTTATGCTCATTACCTAAAAGTTGGGAGAGTTTGGTAATGGCAGTTTCTAATACTACGTCTGCTTTAAAAATCTTAAAAGTGGATGATGTTGTGAGTGTGATCTTAAATGAAGAGATACACAAGAAAAGCATAGGTGAATCATTAGGAAATGCTTTGAGTGTGGAAAGTAGGGGAAGGCAAAGAGAGAAGATTGAGCGTGGGAGATCAAGGTCCAAGATAGGCAGGAGATCTAAGTCTAGGTATGAAAAAATAGCCTACTGGAAATGTGGAAAGCAAGGGCACTTAAAGAGAGATTGCAGGTCGAGTGAAGATCAACATGAAGGACATGAAAAAGAAGCAGATGTTGTAGATTTTGTTGCACTGGATGCTCTGGTATGTTCTTTGGATAAAGTAGAATCTTGGGTTTTAGATTTTGGTGCCTCTTTTCATGCATCCCCAAATAGGGAATTTTTTCATGAGTATGTCCAGGGAGACTTTGGAGAAATTTGTTTAGGGGATGGTAAGCCTTGTCAAATGGTTGGCAAAGGGAAAGTGAAGCTGAAATTGTAGACAGGTAACACATGGGTGTTGAAGGAGGTCATGCATGTCCCAGTTCTAGAGCAAAACTTGATTTTTGTAAGAAGTTTAGGTGATGAGGGTTACACAGTAACTCTCACAACAGACTCTTGGAAGGTTACCAAGGGTGCACTTGTTGTTGCAAGAGGTAAGAAAGTAGGTATGCTTTATCTATCTACTTGTATTACTGATTCTCTTTCTGGGTTATCTACTTCAGCTGTAGATTCGAAGATGTGGCTTAATAGGCTTGGTCACATGAATAAGAAGGAGATGCATGTTCTTGAGTCAAAGGGTATGCTTTCAGATTTGAAAGGCATGAATCAATATTTCTATATGTAGAAGAAGAAGGTGATGTTTCTTGAGGAATCTGATGTTAGTGATAAGAGTAGGAAAGCCTTGGTTTTCAAGGAGAAGATGACGGACAGGTATCAGTCAAAGGGGCCAAGGAATTTTGAGCAGAGCAAGGTTGATTTAGACAAGGGTTTGATCCAAAAGGAGCTCATGGGTAAAGGTCAGTTCTCACAAGAAAAACACAGAGACCGACGTTGGCTAGAAAACTGGCATCAGCATCCAGATAGGGACTGATGTTGGCTATGTGCAGCCTGATGTCGGTGACTCAGGGACAGATAAACATTGGCATCGATCAGGGGGAACCGATGTTGGTGATGAGATAGTCACAGCAAATTGACATCGATCGGGTGTAGAATGAGATGTGATCGACATCAATCACTGAGACAAATTTTGGGTGGATAGCAAGCTGTCAAAGAGTCTCAAGCACCCATATGGAGGACTTAAAGGGTATGTAAGCCTCAAATTCATCATTTCCCTTCTTTACACTACTTGTTGCTCACTGATGGTAAAGAACCAGGAAGTTGTTAAAGAAGTAGAGCAGGTAGATCCAGGAAATAATGGGAGCTTGGCATGGATGAAGGATGTGATTCCTTAGAGGAGAACCAAATAGGAGTTTGGGGTGGAGTTACCAGCTGGAAGAAAGCACTGAGAGATGAATGGATGTTTAGGATGAAGAAGAGCAGAAATGGATACTGTAGACACCAAAATCATGTCTACTCCCTTGGTCATCTTCCTCGTCCTCTCCCCCCTTGGTCCCTTTCGTCCATTTAGACACTCCTAACCCATGTCTTATTAATTTGAAATAATTATCTTATTTTAAGTTAATAATTCCCTCTCATGCCACCTCACACCCATCCTAGGATCCCTTTCCTTGGATTCTCTTCACTCCTCCCATGCCTTAGTGACCTAAACCCCATTTATGACCCCCATTTCATTCTCCCATGCCTCATTTAACCCCTCTCAATCGTTTTCCCATGAACCTTGACCATGGTGACTTGTAAGAATAGGTAGAGGGCTAAAATTAGCCTCTATCCCCATTCTAAAAATGCTGATGTCGGTTAGTTTATGGCTGATGTCAGCTATATTACCGGCATCAGTAGCCTTCAAAATGGCATTCTTGACTAGAATGTAGATCCTCTCTCTCTCGCAACCCATTTTCCAACCTTGGCATCTACTCTTTCGATCCACCTTTTGACCTTCAATAATTAGCTAATCTTCCAGTCTTCAATCCACCAGACCTCTCACTCTCTCTCTCACAGGGCTTCTGCACCAGCTACAGCAATAGCAGGGACTCTACATCAGTCTTCTACATCAGTAATAGATACAACCAGTCTACAAACATTCCTTCTCCAACTGGTATGAGGTAAGTATTTGCTACTATTTTCATTTCAGTATTCTCTCTTTAATCTATCTGTTATCTAGACTAGACTTGACTTCCTCCTGGAAAGGCTGAGAGGCCTTCCCATATCCTTATCACCTCCATCCTCCTTTTCAAAACATACACCCTATTCATTATCCCTGCAACTCTGCCCAGACCCTATACAGAGCATTCAACCAGACTCTCAGACACTTGCATAGACCATTAACAAGGCCCAAACTCTGTCTCAGACCCATCCACAGACCAAAAACCTGACCAAAGCTCATCCATAGACTACTACCCTAACTAACGCCAACCGCAGAGACCACTACCCCCATCGACGTTGGCAGACTAACCGACGTTGGTAGACCTTGACAACCGACGTCGATAGACTAACTGACATCGGTGACTGTGACCAGGCTGACAACAACATTCAGGTAAGCATTTGCTTCCATTTCCTTTTCAGTCTTTAATCATTTTAGTCTTTTATCATTTTATCTTTTATCAAACATAATTTTTATCAATCAGTGGGTTGACATCCCTTAAGGAAGTCTTTGTACTTTCGAGATCAAGCTTTTGCTTGGCAACCCACCATCTCCTCATCTAACGCCTTCTTTGTTTTAGTCTCTTTCTTCTGCAGGTGTCATCCTCCACAATCAAAGAGGAGTTCTCACAACATCTGGATAATGGTGTGCATGACTTCATCCAGGTACATACAAGCCTTAGACCATTTCTCTTTAGTTTCTCCTTTCCTCTCTTTGAATGTGAAAGCAAAAATCGTATAGAAATAGATACGTGAGACAGAAGGCCGGGGTATATGGTCTTGAGTAAGCTATAGGACAATGGAGGTTTGATCATTGTGTTTCTCTTTACCAGGTTGGATAATATTAGCTACATTATCCTATTACTTTAGGATGTGCTTGTTGCAGGGTTACATATACAGGGTGTTGCTGAACTAAAGGTAAAGCTAGTTCAGAGGGATGTCATGAGAAATCTGGGAGCAATAAGATTCTTTGGCATGAGTGTGTTCTAGGGACATGGAAGGTCATATGTTGACTTTGTTTCAAGATGATTGTGTGAGACTGGTTAGCACGCTGATGGTTGGACAGTTCACAGAATAGGGTCTTGATTCACATAATGAGGTTAAGTGCATGGTATGTACTAGACCTGAGTTTTCCCAAGCAATGGGAGTTGTCACAAGTTTGGAGCCAATCTAGGAAAGAAGCATTGGAGGGTAGTTCAGTGGATTCTTAAAGGGACTAGCAGCATGTGCACATACTATGCAGGGTCAAGTTATTTTTCTACATGGGTTTGTAGATGTGGATGTGGCAAGTGATTTGGATGACAGGTGTTGCACCATAGGTTTTATGGTGGTTGGTCTTCAAGGGTGATCTTGAAGAGGGATACAAAGCCAAGGGAAAAAATTAGATGGTGTATAGGTATAGGTACAGTTGCAGCTATTTATCTCCAAGTGGGAGATTGTTAGGTTGTGGAGCTAAAAGCTTCAACTATGCAGATGAAGAGGAGGATGCTGAAGTTCTAGAAGTACCGACATCGACAGTATGACCGATGTCAGTCATGATGAATGCAGAAGGCAACCAACATCGGCAGGGAGTTGGCCAACGTTGGTCAGCACCACTTAGATAGGGACCAACGTCGATCGCATGTGTGTTCTAGAACTGTTCGTTGCACGAATAGTTAGTTAGTTGAACTGAGTGTTTACATGTAAAAGCTATTTTGAGTCTTGAGCTGCGTGAATAATTATTCTAAATTAAGAGTCTAAGTTATTGTTTAAGTCTGAGATCTATTTATAGACCCATTGGCATGTATTGTAATCATGAGCAAAAAATGAAGGCAAGGAAGATCTTTCCATTGTATGGTATGTTGAATTGCAGGTTGCAAGCTCATGGGAGATCTACTTGAAGTACTTTAGAGTGCTTGGTGTACTGGCAGGGTTATTACTAACTGGAGCACCAACCCATAGGAGCACCAACCCCTTTGCCATGCACCAACTCAGCAATAATTTGTGAGCACCAACCCACAGGAGCACCAACCCCTTTGTGTATACCACACACCTATCTCTCAATGTTGTTATCTCAACAAATGATAGATCAATACAACATCTCCTTCCTCTCTCTCACCTTTGATATTCTTAGCTAGATATAACAAATACAAATCATATTCATCTCTCACAATTGCTATTCTAAGCTAGATATTACAAAATCAAATCAACCTCTCACACACATATTACAAATGGCTACTCAAGCCTTTATTTATAGCTTTCCAAATGACCTTTGGCCTTACCCCTTTGTGACCTTTCAATCCTCATGAAAAATGGCACCAATCTTGGATGACCCTTCATATCCAAGCATTTGAAAAGTCATGTGGTGACCCTTCATGACCAAAAACATCTTTCTCACTTTTGTCCTTATCTTTGGTGACTTTTCTTATTCCTCAAAGTGTCCTTTCATGAGAAATTCGCCCTTTACTCTTTTGTCTTCACTTGGTGACTCTTAGTATTCCCCAAGATGACTCTTCATGGGAAAATGCGTCCCATCTTTCTTTTGTCTTTATCTCATGACTCTTCAACATCTCCATGGGCCCTTATTTTGTCTCATATGCAACCAAAAATATATTCATTAATATTAAATAAATATTAACTCATATTAGCCAAGATAAACAACATTAAATGCAATGGGGCCTTTATCACCAATAATACTAAACCTTTGACATCAATGACAATATTTCCAACAGAGTTGAATACCCTTTCCACCTACTGTTATTAAACTACATTGACCACTTTTGAATACTAATAGGAATATGTTTGTGGCTATTAATGGAAACCATTTCACAATGTTTTGTGAAAGTTTCTAATAGTTTATTATTTTTCCTAGTTACTAACAAGTGAATAATTATCCATTCAACAACAAATCAAAGGCCACAATATAAAAACTTGAGGAGATCAATGATAATGTCAAATGAAAACATTTACCATGGGATATGGAAGTGTGTTTACTATAGATGGATTCTCTTATGAAATGACACGTCATTTTTATTCACATTTCAAAGACACTTGTTTCCTACTACCACCTCGAGCATTTGCACTTAAAAGCTGAGATAAGATCATCTTTCAGTTGCTTGGATTGTATTGGGAATGATATGTTTAATATTTCATTTTTATTATTTTTAATGAATTAACATATATAGTTTACTATGAATGGTCTTGCATATTTTGATATTGGTTTATATCAAGATATAAATTTACTAGCATACATGAATTTACACTACAAGCTGAAATACTCCTACCTATATCATTCCATGAAATTTTAAATAATATAAAAACACAAGGAAATTGAACCTTCTCCTGATGGCAACCTCTTATCATAGCCTCTTAAGTATAATAATACCCTCTTACCATAGTTATATGCTTCATAGGAAAAGAAAAACTATGTCAGGTAATAACCTGGTAATAAAACATCCATGTGACTTTACCTCAGATTTATTAAATCAAAAAAGATTTAAATATGCAATTTTATGCCATTTTACATATAGTCATTTTATCAAACAATACACAAAAAATGACCTATAGACTAGGCTTTGTCAATCAAGGACATTCAACTAAGTAAGAAACAGATACTTGGCATCAACATAATAAACCAGGATCTCTATTATTCCTTATCACTTATAAGTATGCCTAAGAATGAGGTGTTATACCTATTGAAAATGCATTGTTAGAATAAAAATTATAGGTTACCCAAAGATCACACCTTTTATCGAGGATTCTCCAATAGAACTACTCCTTTTTTGGATTTTTGAGTGCAAAGGCACTTGGGATTATCTTGATCTAACTAATCAAGGTTAGTTGATTTTGTTATTTTATTACTATTATGTTTTAGTTGGTAAGAATAAAATATTTAAATTACATTGTCTTATTTGGATCCTTGTAGCATGAGAATTAGAATTGAAGAATCAAAGTGTTGTATGACACTACAATGATTAATATGTTATTTGCTTATACATGAATTGAATTGTATTCTTTTTATGTCAATACTTCTTGTAAAAGTGTTTACTAACATCTGAATCCTATTAAGTGAATAAGTGGCTCATGGCATTGTATTTCATTATATATCCAAATTGTGTAATTATGTGTTCAGCTACCATAAATTGCATTTTTCTTGCAAAATAAAATTGCTGTCTTAATTTTTTTTATTGTCCCGTACTTAAAAAAGTATATATATATATCCATGATGTTTTTTAAATTCATGTGGTATACTATTTATTAGGAAAGGTGACTTGTCAGCTATGTGTTGACCTTATTTTGACATGTTTATTTACAAGAAATGATTGTCCTGATTAACTATTTAGATGATGATTTTTGTGCATATTAGTCTCTTTATTGACTTATTTATCTATGATCACACTTGGTTGAAGATTTATCTTAGCTTTTGAATTCAATTGGGAATGTAGGATACTCGAATGGACTTTGGGGAGTTGAGAGTAAATATCCATTTCTAGGTTCATGATAGATAAAATTCCCTTTGTGGTGTTTTCACTTCTAGTATTAAACCCTATTGGGTACTTCTTGCTATGTAAATGTTAATTTTGGACCTGATAAACAAATTAATAAAATTTCTTTATTTTGATTATGTTATGTATTTACTTGACTTAAATTCAGATTATTTCCCAAAAGGCTCATATACTTGAGAAGGCTTGGCCATTTCATTATTGAAGGAAACTAAGATTTCTAATTCATATTTGACTCTATAATTTTATTTTAAACTCTGTATATCTCAGTTTTTTTTAAATAGATTTGCCATTGCTTACACAATTTTTAGACATGTGTATTAAGGCAATCACAACTAGTAGGTGTGACAAACTCCTATTCTCAATTATTATTTGATTCATGTATATACTCAAAAGGTTTTTGAGATTCACTTCAAAACTACCATTTTCATTTGTTCAAAATGCCTCTAAGGCCTTTAGTATAGACCCACTTCCTATATAACTTGCTAACATGGCATTCCATGATATGACATCTATTTAGACTCATTTCTTTGGAAAGCCTTAAATCCTACTCAATAGTAGACTATTTCCCCACATATCTCTTGCACGGTACTTAAAAATACAACATCTGAAGAAGATATCCTTATGTTATGGTTTGGAAAATGTCCATATCCTACTCCAAAACTTTCCATTACAACTACTTATTACAACATGCACCCATTGCATAACTAAATTTTAATATTGTTGTTTAATACCCCTATTTCACATGGTACCATTTTAACTGCAGCCCATTATTTTCTCAACAACAAGTACTAAATGTTGGAGAATTATCATGTGATGTATGCTAGGTGACATGAAAGTATTCATGGTGATGGTGATGAGGCATGAGTGCCTAGTTGGGCAATGACAAAGTGTGTTTTGGATAAGTGCCTCAAGGTACTTGCTTGTTCAAAGTGTTTATACTTATTTGGGATGATTCTGATGGTGTATGCATGAATGATGGATCCCATGAGAGGCCTAGGAATCTTGAATAAATTTTAGTAGAGATTTACATTCAGTGTGTTCATCTTGGTATGCTAGCAAGGGAAAAGAGACCTAGTGAGATTTGACATTCATACTTGATCAAAAGAGTGGTTGATTTGGTTTGATAGGTTGATGAACGTTGTGGATAGTGTGTTGATGCCTTAAAGGACCTATGAGGTATCTTAGGTGCTTAGATTACCTTTGAATGTGAAAGGAACTCATTTGGTAACTTCTTACGTTGATTTTTTCATTATTGCCTAGGTGTTTTAAATGGTTGAGTAGGTAGATTGATGACATCATAATTTACATGTACAAGTGATTCAAACAAATCTAGTCATATGGGTTTATAAAGTTTTATGAGTAGTTACTATGTTCCAAATTTAAGATATTTAGGTACTAAGGTGAATAATTTGTATTGGGTAAAATTTTAACTCCCAAGCATATTTGTACATTCCAACAATTAGTCAAATTTTGATGTTTTTCTCATGACCGTTGGAATTCAAAATTTGAATTTGCTAAGGATGACCAAAGTTTAGTTTTCTTGCTATGAAGTTTGATGGAGATGGAATTTTAGGATGAAGTAAAAAACAAAAGTGGTAGAGGACTCTGATGGGGATCCATAAAATTAAATTTCAGGTATTGAATATCCATACATATTCAGATATGGTTGACCAAAGTTGATTGTGTGTTGACTTCCTTGCTAAAAGTGTCTAGTAAAAGTTTTTCAGTTGATATTGATATCAAATGGATGTTTCATGATGTTATAATTATTATAAAGTGTCTTAGACATCATATGAGTGCTCTATAATTATTTTGGAGGTTTTACTAATTATTTTTTTGGTCAAACATTGATTGCTTTTTGGAGGTACCTTCACCCATGGGTTTATGATGCATATTGGCATAGTGTGATAGGTTTTGGTATTGCGAAGGTGGATATTAGTGGATGTGATGATTTGAGAGTGTTATAGGGGTATTTTGGAGTATAAATATTCATTTTAAATTGGTCATATGGTTTATTTTTGAATAGTAGAGTGGCAAAATTGAAAAGGTCTTCTTGAGACCTATTTGAGACCATTTGGGACTTAGTGAAGTGTTCATATGATTCTTGTGGATGACTTGTTTTGATGAATTGATATTTTATAAATGTATTTAAGTATTATTTAAGGTATAAATTATGATATTTTTCTAACTTTGATGGGTTCCATGGTTGTAATAGGTCTTGTATATATACAAGGCATTTAGAGACCAAAAGTGGGACTTGTGTGTGGAGTGAATGCAAAAGCGGTAAAGTGAATTGAAGGAGGAATTAACGAGAGGTGTGAGACCATGAAATAAATTATAATGTCTTGATGAAGGTATGAAATTATGTGTGCAAGTCTAGAATATTTTTTCTCCATGATGATTTTATGATATTGCTAGGTATGAGAAGTGTTTGAGTAAGTTAAGAAGAAGATGAGTTATATGCCTATGTGAGAGGCAGATTTGAGGGTATATCAGCAAGATATGTTCATGATCAGGTGTATAATACATCAAAATAATGGTGTAAATTATATCTAGGTGGTTGAGTGGGTGCTGAATCACCTAGGGGGTTGTAGCCTCCTTGCTATTTGGAACTAGCTAAAGATTGAGGGGTTGGTGTTCCTTATAGTGTTGGTGCTTCACAAAAGTTCTCTTGTTTGATCTATCTTTATAGGATAGTAGTACAATATTTTTATAGGCTCAAGGGTGGGTTTTATTCCCCATGAGTTTTTCCAACTATATATCTTGTGTTTTTATTGCTTGATCTCTTATGATTGTTTACACATTGTTATATCTATCTTGTGCTTCCCATATGTGTTGATAAGGTTGTTTAAGAGGTTTGAAAGATAACAAAGGATAGAAGTAAGTTTTGGAAACCATTTATTCACCCCCATCCCCCAATATTAGTGGATTATACCTCTATCAATTAGTATCAAAGCATCAGGTCCTTTGGAAAAGGTCTAGCAAGCTAAAGGTGATCCTAAGGAGTGAGGTATGACTAAATATGATGTTATTCATTTGACTAAGAGGGAAGATTGCTCCAAAGAAAATGATTTATTGTATAATAAAGTTGGTTACCATGGAAACAAGGTTGATCATGATAAGGTCATAAGTATTCTTAGAATCATGAAGAAGCAAATTAAGAAGAATCATCAACTAAGACATATACATCTTGATGATCAAGGTGAAACTCTTGAAGGAAGTTTGAATGGTTGCCATAAGTCAAAAGGTATGGACCAATGTATTTATTCTTCTAAAAGGCATGTCATTTCCTTTTGTTATTTGTTATTTTTCAAACAAATTAAGCATATGAAAATAGACAAAAAGAGGAATAAGAAGTTCTTGTCAAGGGAGAGAAGACTAGTATGATCATTGTGTTGACATAGGCTTGGTAGCCTTATGTAGTGGCATAGTCTTGATAGCCTAGTATGTTGATTAGGGTGAGACTAGGGAGAAGAAGGTTGAAAGATGTGGAGCATGGCATGAATGTGTTTGGAATGTCTCTGAGGTGTTGAAAGCATTTGAAGAGGTTTCAAGGTTGTTGTCTTTGTTTTTATTCTTAGATCTAGTATGTATAGTGACCGGGTGAGGTCTAAGTGGAAGGTCAAGGAAATATTTCAAAATGGAAGAGCTGATGTGAGCATGGAACATGGTATGATAGGGTTGGTCAAGTATGTTGACCAAGTTAGAGGTCAAATTTTTAATTGAAATGTCTAAAAAAGGGTCCTATGGCTTGAAGAGGTGCTAGGAATGTGTCTAGTGAGCCTAAGAAGGACTTTCTTGTGTTCATTGGAATGTGCAAGGTTTGCATGGGAAGATGAGCCTTTTTAAGAAATTAAGGAGGGTTTCTAAGAATATTTTCTAGAAATTAGTTTAGTAATTAAGGAGCACAACTTTATGAATGATTTTTAATAAGGTAAGTAGGTTTTTATGTGCAAAATTCCTTATTTTAGACCTGATGGTGAAGATCTTGCTTGTAAGGGCTCAAAATGGATTGGGTGACCTAATGTGATGATTGGAGCTTGTATATAACTGTCTCAATTATATGTAAGTGGAAATGGTTTGTATTGAAAATAAGAAGAAGCTATAGTAAAGTGTTTATTTCCAAAAAATAAGGTATAACAGTCATATGGTACATTAGACCTAGTTCCTAAATTTATTAAAGAAAGAGCTTGAGACTTGTTTCAAATTGATATGGAAAGTTTCAGTGAGATTCATCTATCTGTGTCAAAGTTATATAATTTCAAAGTTTCCTAATAATTGCTTAGGAATGGTTTTTGGAGATTGAAAGTGTTTAGTATATTGTATTCACTTGGTCCTTGCTAGTGGTGTTGCTCTGAGTCATATGGAGAAGTTGATAAATTGACTTAGGATTGACTTGCTTATTTTCTAGAGGTTGTGTGAGCTAGTGGAGTGAGATAAAATTATATAAGAGTTTTTAATATTATATTATTTTATATAAGTGTATAAGAGTAATATAGGGTCATTTTAAGATCATGTCTATGCTTTAGAAGATCATATTTGTGTCCTTGGAGGTGAGAGAAAGTCATGTCTTTGTGACTGGTTTTTGGTGCTTAAAAGCAAACTGAAGTGGCCTAATTTATGAGGCTAGTTTGAGGGGATATAAGTAGAGTTTAATATAATTAAGAGATTTATGTTATTTTATGAATCTCGTAACTTCATTTTATGTATTTATTCTTCATAGTTTTCCCCTTGTTTGTTTTGGGCAGCTAGAGTTCTTTAACTATATTTTTTGGAGGCTATAGGTAGTTTGGGTAGTCATCTTGGAGTGATGAGTGGAAGGTCATCTAACTTGAGTTGATGAATCCAAATCATTTAAAGATGTTGAGAATGTACCTAAGGTTTATATCAATGCAATGAGAGTCATTTAAAGTACTCAAGATGATGTTGGTGGTCAAAGATGTTTGACTATGTTTTTGAGCCAAGTTGACAGTTTCAGGTGTGCTAAGATAAGTGATGAGTTTGAATACTTATGAAAAGAGGTGATACATATAATGTACATATTAATTTTTTTATATAACTAAACTAATTATACAATTTTCATGAAATCTGAAGATATAGGTTAAATGATTGAGCCATGAAATCCAAATTGATTTATCAGACTGTGTATGCATAATATGGGAGTGGTCTAAGGGATTGGTCAATTAGACAAATGATAGATGCCAACACAAGAGATATAATTGATGTGTAATTATATAGAGACATAATAATAATCATGGATGTGGATTTGATGTTATGAAAGTAACGTTTGAAGTGCTAAATATAAACTTGTTCATGACTGTGCTTTTGTGCTACATGAAGTTTCTAAGTGGGCCTATTGCAGAGGTAAGTTTTGGGTGTTTTGACAAAAATGTAATAATATAATGAGTTTTAAGTTGTTATATAAGTCTTAAATAATGATGATAAGGTATTGGATTTCTCAATTTATTCCTGATCAAGTTGGGAGAGTCAAAATAATTGAGTATACTTTGACCGTGTTTGACTAGAATTGAGTGAGCCCATGAAAGAGGTGATTTTAATTGATTAGAGATTGAGTGAAGGTTTCAAATGGAAATATAGAATATATTGAATAAATTAATTACCTATTAAATCAAAAAATTATTTAGGTTATGTGAGAAAGTTGATAGTATGCTTCAGTTCTAGAAGACTATGTTTTTTGAGTTTCTAGGCCTATTGACCAAGAAGGGTATCTTGTAGTGATTTGAGCCTTAATGGATTTTATTATTTGAAAAGTGATTGTTGATGATATGAGGATATAATTTTACATGGTTTTAATTTGTTCAAATCCTAATTGAGGAGGTCTATTCAATTTAACAGGTCAAGAAGCAAGGTTGTTTGTTCAAGAGGTATGTTCAGGTCTCTTGGTCCTAAAGTATCATTTTGATCATATTTTGATGATTTTATTGAGTAGTGATATGAAGGATAAGAAATAAGATGTTTATATGATGTCTTAAGGGAGATAGTAATGAGTCATTCCCAAGTGGTCTGAGTCCTTGATGAGCTTAGATGTGAGTTTTTTGGTGAAAAGTCTGAGTTGACAATTTTTGGTAGTGATGACTATCTAGAAGATGCCAATATAGCTCATATAGTGTTCTAAAGTGGATATAATCTTGATAATAAGTGATTAAATTTGGTTTTGGTATGTCAAAGGAGGAAATATGGTTTGAAGATGTTGTTGAGGTGCCCAAGTATGATTTTGATCATTTGGCTAAGGTTTCTACTATAGGTATTGGGTCTATATGCCCATAATGCTTAGTTTCAAAGGTAATTTGAAGATTGAATATGTGTCATGAATATTTATTTGATTAGGAAGATATGTATCGATTATTGTGACATGTTCCAGGTGGTTTCACAAGTTGGTGAATCCTTTTATGCCAGGTGGAGTGATTTGAATGGTCATAGGCTCTTCTTTCCAAAAGCATGTGTTTGGAGGCTTATAGGAAGTCTATGTTCCCTATGGAGAGGACATTTAAATTTTGTCCAAAAGTGTGGATTGGTGACCTACAGGTGTGGGATCATTTTCAAGTCATGGTGTTTGACCAGAGCTAGGCAAGTTGACTCATTTGCTCTTAAGATTCTTGTGTTTTTGGTCTATGCTAGAAAGTGGTTTACATATCAGTTTAAGGTCTTAGGATTATTTATAAGCTATAATTTCCTAATGGGTGACAAAAAAATGTATTCATATATTTTTTAAAGTGTATGGTTGGTTCCATGAATGTGAATTTGTCTAAATGGAGGACTAATTGGCTAGTAGCTTTGTGAAGGAAGTATGTCACATAGATGGATCTGAGTGATTATTTTTGTCATGAATGAATGGGAATATGAGAGTGATTTATATATGAAATTTAATGATCTGAAAGTGTACACATAGAAAGTTATGGTAGCTGCAAGGTTCAGGTAGGGCTGTAAGGAGTTCTAACATGCCTAGTAAACAAATGAGTTATTTTTGGAAATTTTATCCAAAATAAAAAGGTATGTTTGGTCTTGAATGAGTGATTAGGTTTTTTTTAAGAATATTTCATGTTTGAAGTGTTTCTTGAAGACCCATTGATGGTTGGTAGTGGCTTGAGCAAAAGAAGGCTTGCAAGCTAGTATGAAGATTCTTTATGGTTGGCAAGTAGATTGATGGTGTTCAAAGAGTGCATCAGTTTAGAGATAATAGGGGGATATTTTATAAGTGTATTAAAGGTTATTTACATCATTTTTTGGAATCTAATAATTTTTTTCTACATCATTTCTTGTTTTTGTGAAGAAGAGCATGTTAGTTGAGCTCATTTTAAGCATGATTTGGCAAAGAAAGCAAGCATGGTATTAGGGGGAGATTTATTTCTCTCTCAGTGGTGATACTTGCATGGTATTGGATTTGAAAACATATTATGTCCATAGGATAATATATTTAATCCCACTTTGTCATTGTGTCAAAGGGGGAGAAAGAGCTTAAGGGGAGATTGAGCTTGGAGAGAGTGATGCTTTATCTTGTGTTGACATCAATGACAAAGGGAGAGATTATTGGAGAATTGTCATGTGATGTCTACTAGGTGACATGAAATTTTTCATGGTTATGGTGATGAGGCATGAGTACCTAGTTGGACAATGACAAAGTGTGCTTTGGATAAGTGCTTCAAGGTACTTGCTTGTTCAAGGTGTTTCTACTTGTTTGGGATGATTCTGATGGTGTATGCATGAATGATGGGTCCCATGAGAGGCATAAGAATATTGAATAGCTTGTAGTATATCTTGGAATTCAGTGTGTTCATCTTGGTATTCTATCAAGGGAAAAGATACATAGTGAGATTTGACATTGATACTTGATCAAAAGAGTGGTTGATTTGGTTTGATAGGTTGATGAAGGTTGTGGATACTGTATTGATACCTTAAAGGACCTATGAGATGTATTGGGTACTTAGAGTACATTTTAATGTGAAAGTAAATAATTTGGTAACTCATTGAGTTGATTTTTTCATTTCTACCTAGGTGTCTCAAATGGTTGAGTAGGTAGATTGATGACATCATAATTTGCATGTATAGGTGATTCAGACAAATTTGGTCATATGGGTTTGTACAATTTTATGACTAGTTTATATATTCCAAATTTAATATCTTTAGGTGATAAGGTGAATAAGTTTTATTGGTTCAAATTTTACCTCCCAAGCATATTTTCACATTCCAACACTTAGTCAAATTTTGATGTTTTTCTCATGACCATTGGAATTCAAAATTTGAATTTGTTAAGGATGACCAGAGTTCGGTTTTATTACTATAACTTTTGATGGAGATGGAATTTAAGGATGAAGTTAAAAAAAGTGGTAAATAAATATGAGGGGGATCCATAAAAATAAATTTAAGGTCTTTAATGTCTATACATATTCATATATGGTTGGCCAAAGTTGACTATGTGTTGATTTCTTTGTGCAAAAGTGTCTAGTGAAGGTTTTTCAGTTGGTATTGATATCAAATGGATGTTTCATGATGTTATAACTACTAAAAGTGTTTTATACATAATTTTAGTGATCTATAATTATTTTGGATCTTTGACTAATTGTTTTTCTGGTGAAACATTGATTGATTTTTGGAGGTACCTTCACCCATGAGGTTTTGATACATATTGGCAAAGTGTGCTAGGTTGTGGTATTATAGAGGTGGTTAGTAATGAATGTGATGATTTTATAGTGTTAAAAGGTTATTTTTGAGTATTCCTATTCATTTTTAATTTTTCATATGGTTTTTTTCATAGTAGAGTGGAAAAATTTAAAAGGTCTTCTTGATACCTATTTAGGACCATTTGGGACCTAGTGAAGTGTTCATATGATTCTTGTAGATGACTTGTTTTGATAAATTGATATTTTATAAATGTATTTAAGGATTATTTAAGAGATAAGGCATGATATTTGGCTGACTTGGATGGGTGTCATGGCTGAAAGAGGTCTTGTATATATAAAAGGCATTTGGAGACCAAAAGTGGGACTTGTGTGTGGAGTGAATGCAAGAGGGGTGAAGCGAATAGGAGGAATTGAAGAGAGGTGTGAGACTAAAAAAGAAATTATAATTTATTGGTGAAGGTATAAAATTATGTGTTAAATTTTTTAAGAGTTTGTATTCATGATGGTTTGATGATATTGCTAGGCATGAGAAGTGTTTGAGTAAGCAAAGAAGAAGAGGAGTTATATGCCTATGTGAGAGGAAGATTTAAGGTTATTTCAGAAAGAGAAGTTCATGATCAGGTTTATAAGACATAATATCAGTGGTAGAAATCATATTTGAGGTGGTTGAGTGGGTGCTTAATCACTTAGGGGTTTTAGCCTCCTTGCTAGTTGGAACTAGCTAAAGATTGTGGGGTTGGTACTCCTTATGGAGTTGGTGCTGCACAAAATTTATCTTCTTTGATTCATATATATAGGATAGTAGTCCAATTTTTTTGAAGGATTGAGGGTGGGTTTTATTCCCAAAGATGGTTTCCCATTATATATCTTGGGTTTTTATTGCTTGATCTCTTATGATTGTTTACACATTGCTATATCTATCTTATGCTTCCCATATGTGTTGAAAAGATTGTTTAAGAGGTTTGAAAGACAAAAAATGATAGAAGTAAGTTTTGGGAACCACTGATTCACACCCAACACCCCCGCCACCTCCTCTCAGTGGATTATACCTCTATCAGTAAAACCACATCATGACACTTATTACCTTTTTAATTTATAAATTAGATTTTTAGAATAATTTTTAAATGGATATTCAAAGAGCATTGCTTTCCCACATATTTTATCATGTGATGGTTTTTATTTAAAAAGAGGATGAGTCAAGGATTTCAATTCCTTTTCCCCAAAATTTCATTAACATTTCATAATTTTTGATTTGCATATAATTTTAGATTTACATAGATAACTTATTTTTGGTAGGGGTAGTGTTAGATGTCAAATTGTATTATTATAGGATACTTATGTGTTTGTTGATTATCAATTCATATTAAGTTCTTATCCACATATATTTTATATGTTCTAGGTCCTTATTATGGCCAACACACCCCATTTTCAAAATTTAATATAAGGACCCATTTATTTGTAGAAATTATATATTTGGTCTCCATTGGGATATAAAGTGGCACTAAGTCCCATGAATACCAAAGCCTAAGTCTTGCTAATTAATTTTTTATTTTTAAACATTTGGATTAAAATTACAAGAAATTAATTAAAAGGATGCCTTTATTTTAAATTGACTTATTTATCTAACAAAGTTAACCCTTATATGATTGAGTCTGTTAGGTTTTTTAAAGGCTAGGTTTTTAATTTTACACACGTCTCTCTATTAAAAGAAACTGGAAGGATCATCGATTCCTTTTTTTAACTCCAAAAAATGTGACAATTTTTTTTGGATCGGATTCCCATACCCCTTATGTGGTATTTACACTAAGATAAGTATAGACACTATAATTTTGTATACTATATATGATTTTTTAGGTGTCACAGGCCCTTATTATTATTATTATTATCATTATTATTATTATTATTTTAATCTCCTAAATATCCCTATCTTAAAGTTTAGTTTATTTACCATTAATCACCTAGAACTTTATTTTTACAAATTACCTTTTCACCTCCCTAACCACCTAAATCTATTAAAAACTTAAGGAATCCTAACCTTTTAACCACCTTACCCATGTATAACCACATCCCAAATAACCTCACACTACAAATCCAAATTTACCCATGGTTGGAATAAACTAACATGGATAAAACCTTTAGCTACTAGATTGGGTGAATCATTGCTGATTCTCCCTTAATCAACACCGATTCTCTAGATTGACATCAATCTATTTATACCCAACAAACTTTGGCTTAGGGAACATGAAATTTTCACATCAAAATGATGATTATATTTTTGAAATAATTGAGGAGGATGTAACACCACTCTGCCAAAATTTTGTTGCATCTAATCCATATCCATCATCTAGAGCTTGAAGAACTATTGCACCTGTAGGAACAAAATTCATTCAGCCTATAGCCAAGATCAAGGTAGGTATTTTATTTTTATTATTGCATTTATTATTATTTATCTAATTCCATCTACTTTTTCCTATCCTTAGAAATATAACATATATCTCTCAGTCTACATTTATCATCCTCTATCACCTTGTAGTTCTCAATTTTAATTAAGTGAAATTTTAGACATAATTGATGCCAATTTATTCTGAATTGGCACCCTGATTCTATAGAACTAGCACTAATCCTATATGATCAACATCGATCCACTGTAATTTATTTTTAAAACTTGAGCCTTTAATCTCAGAACTTGGTATTTAAATCATTCTAATTTTCTATCCTTTAAACATGGCCTTGTTATGTAGATGACACTATCTAGCATTATACATAATGTCATTAATATCACTAATCTATATATATTATCCGAACCCCTTTTTTTTATCAGACTGACATATCCTTTGAGTTATAAATTTTTTCTATTGTTTACTCTCCCTCAATTAAAACCACTTCTGACCAAATTGATGTTATACAAGAGGATGTGAATGTTGCTACGGCTTATTGGGCTGAATACTTTACTTACATTGATAGCTAAAATGAAGATTAAATCATAATCATTATTTTTATCACATCTTTATATTTTATAATTTCAAGTGTTATTTATCCACTTAATTGTGAAAATAGTAAGCTAACATCCACGTAAGGAAGTTAATAACTCTCTGGGACTAGTTTTTAACTAGGTAGCTCACTTATCTATCTATTAATTTATTTTTTGTCTAAGTTGTTTATTTGTGTACAGGTTAATCTTCCTAGCCAAAATAAATTTACCTCATTCATTAGATTCAAATCAATGTGTAACCATCTTCGTATCTCTAGGTATTCATCATAAACCTTGATTTTCATTAAAATTTTTAGTAAGTTAATTAAGTTAAAGGAAAAATGAAAAACTACTATAACATTCTAGCATGTCAGGTGGGAACCTTAAGGTCTCATTTTATTCTTATTATAATTCATTGTGAATTTATCCATTCTTTCTCTCCTTTTCTCTTGATTATTGTCTTCATTAAAAACCAAATCCAAAATAGTTTTCAATTTCCTTTTTGAAAGTTAGAAAGAATTGCATCAATTTTTGCTTTCTTAGATAATTCATATAGAAAAATCTAAGTGGGTTAATTTATCACATAAATCAATTCTCTCACACACATACCAAACCAATTACATAATAAATCAATCAAACATTGATAAAAGGGAATTGACTAGGATTTCATCACCTAGTAGTAACATTCATCCCAACTATCCTACTTGGATTTCATCGCTAAGGGGAGAAGCAACTCAGTATGCTAAGTATAAACCCTAGTTATTCAAAATATACTAGATAAGCATCTAACACCTTTATGTTGTAGTGTGTGAATTGAGGGGTTAGGACCCAACAACAATCCATATATCAATTTTAGTACAAAGATATTTTGAGCCTAAATAAACCTGAAACCATCTCTAGATTATTATTTCTTAGGACCTTCGATAACCTTTTTCCTTATCACACTTTTTATTTTCTTAAAAAATAAATTAGTTATAAGTACATCTTATAGTGTGTTCTTTTCTTTTTCACTAAATATGAGATAATAAAAAAGGCTATCATGTTCTTTTCATTTTTATTTCTTGATTTTCCTTCATTTCTACATGGTTTTGGCATGACATTTTCACTAAAGCAAACCAAACCCCCAACTTCATCCTCATCTATGGATAACTCTCCTATTCCTCATACCTACCTTGAGTCCATGGGGGAAGGTATTCCCCAGTATTATACCTAGGGTGATCCTAAATTTGCCACCATATTGGATAGTAATATAATCATGCTTAATCATTACCTTAGTACCCAACTATCTATATTCCACTATCTCCTTGAACATAGTTTTATGGGATTATTTTTGGCATGCATCTCGAGGAAGGTGAAGGGTTAACTATAGTTATAGTGTCATCCCATAACAATCCTCCCATGACAATTTTTGACACTAACACTACATAACCTTTTAGAAATCCACATATGGTGACATCTAGTGTTCTATCCCCAACTATTACCCAAGCTCAGAATGTCACCGTAGCTCAACCTATGTCCACTATACCTCTTACCATGTCACCTTAAAATTTAATTATCTCAATCCCATCAACCTTTCCACCCATAAAAACTAGCGTACCTTTAAATCCCCAAACTTAGCCTTTACAAGAAGCTCTTGCAAGTCAACTTCCTCAACAATATATCCCATTAACCACCCAATACATAGATCCTTCAAAAGATATTGGGTCTACTTATATGCCCTTAAAATACCCAAAATATATGGTGCATCTAAACCAATTATTACCACCTCAGTTGGTTATCCTTTATCCCATCCCTTCTCCACTCCACTTCTTACCTACCAACATCTGCAATAGAATGTCTTAGGGGGGTATACCTAAATACAATACCTGACTAGTCCTTATGAGTATCCTTATGAATAGTATTGCCAATTTGGAAGATTATGACTCTAGGAAGAATAATATGTTCATTTATGACCAAACCTATAATGAAACTATTAACCCAACAATCCCCATTATACCATACCCTTCGTAGTGGGAGATTTCAAAATTTACTAAGTTTCAAAATAAGGAATATCTACATCACCTTTGAGCATTTAGACATGTTTATTATATTATAGATCATGATGACACTCTTCTCATTAAGACCTTTCCTATGTCACTAGCTAGACCTTCCTTAGACTGGTACAACTTGATCCCTCAACATTCCCTATTCTCTTTTGGGTAGTTATCTTAAATCTTCTTAGAGCATTTTTATATCAACATTGTAAGAAAAGTAAATATCACCGATCCCTATGCCATCTTATAGTTCAATGATGAATCTATCACTAATTTCATGGTTAGATGGAAGAGTCTCATAAACCAACTCACCTTTTCCCTTTTTCAACTTAAATTAATTAAATTATTTATAAGATCATGTGCTAAACATATCTCATCGATGTTACACGTGTAATCTTTCAAAACCTTTGACAAGGCATTTTTTATGGCTCACCAATTAGAAATTAGAGATTTAGAAGAAGGGAAAGTGAAATTGCATAGTAAAAACTTCAAACCTGATCCCTCTAAAGGTACTATAAATAATAAAACCAAAGGAGCTGCTAATGCCATAGTTGTAAAATCAGCACCACCATAAAAAAAAGCCAATTTAAGCCCTCTACCTCTCATACACAATCTAAAAAACCATTAACACATTTTACTCCATGATAATATACACCTTTAGGAGAGTATTAAATGTATCTCTTAGAAAATATCTTAAAGGAATTTCTCATCAAACTTCCTCCAATGAGACCTTTTGATTACTCTCACCCTAAGCCTAGTTGGTTTAAGGAAAATGACTTTTCCAATTTCCATTGTGTAATAGGTCATGACATCAATAGGTCTCATTATTGCAAGGGTATAGTATAGAACCTTATTAATCAAGGGAAGTTACAACTAGATAACCCTAACATGACCCATAATTAGTCTATAGACATATTTAGGAAGCCATTCCCTAACCATACTTCCACATCTAATTTTGTATAGGCTAATTTGGGATCCACCTCATACCACAAGACTCATGTGATTAATATAATCCATAATAAACTTATACCTGAAGAAGTTGCTAGAAATTTCGTCCCTGATCTCCTTATATGAGACACCTTCAAACCATCTAAATTAAGTGAAGTTATCCTAAAAACTCACTCAAGATTTTTAGATATCATTATTTAGGATCCACTTGAGGAAATAATATCTAAAAAATTCATGATTATCAACTATAAATAAAAGAAGAAAAGAATATTGAGGAAAGGTCTTGTTTAGCCATTACACAAGATACACATACCACTCTTTGTGTCATCTCAATACTTGCATCTAGTATACCCATCCACTCTAGATTACTACCCCGTAAGGAAACTATCATATTACCTTAAACCAACTGAAGACCAGTTCCCCCTATTATTCAAGAAGAGCTAAATCTTATAAAAAATAAGGGAAAAGTGATAGGTATCAAAAATCAAAACCTTGAGGCTCCATGAGGAAAATCCTTGCAGCATCTTCCCATTAGGATCGAACTCCCTAAAGAAGATATCCACACTACCCCCAATCATATTCAAAAATAGAAGGCATCGCTACCATCGATTTGAAAAAAAGCATTTATATTAGGACCCCATCCTTCATCAAGACTAAAAATAACCATCATAGAATCATCTACTAAAGAGCATGTACCATCACAAAGGGATCTTTCCACCTTGATAATGCCAATACATAATCCTTTAAAACCCTACTATTCATAAATTTTAGGTGTAAGGGCTTATCCTAAGCACAAAGTACTTATTATAGGGAATATTCAAACAACTAGTTTGAAAGGTCAATGTTCATAGTCAAATACAACTTCCCTACTAGTACCTTAGAGGACTAACAAACCTAGTTTAGATTTATTGAAGGAGTTTTATTCTAAGATCCTTGATCAACTTCTCCAAATCTCCCTTATCACTCTATCACCCATAAAACCCATTAACTCTCATATTTAGAGACCAGTATGGTATCATTAAAACATAAAATGCATGTATCATCAAATAGTAGGTCATAACATATAAAGTTATAATGCACTAAAAATGGTGGTTCAAAACTTATTAGAAGAAGATGACCTTTTAATGGAATAGCTAAATCATGACCATCCCCATGGTCAAACTATTAAGGTTACATCCACTTCAATAACTAGTATATTTATAATAGTATCAGAATGAGTTGTAAAAGAAGGTAAAACCTCTGATAGAGGTCAATATCAACCCCTCCTAAATTCTCTAAATGTGGATGGTTCTGATGATATAATAAATCCTTCTTTGTTTTAAATACATGTAATTTACATAACTACATAATCCCAAACCTAGGGTCATAAGAACCATAATCATGATAAAGCCAAAGTGACTATTACAAAAACACCAACTCTTACTACACATAGTCCTATAACACCCACTTTGAAACCTAAAATTTATATTTTAGGGAAAGAAAAAAACCATAATGATTTAAAATTAATACATCTATCCATTCTAAAGTAGCTTAATCAACTCTTGATCAAGATGTATTTATATGAATTTGTCAAAAACTCTTCAAAACATTATGAGGCTATGATAAAAGACTTGCAGACCACTGAGATATAAACTGATGAACCCCAGACTTTATTAGATTTCATTGGATTGCTTCAAAAGACATTATCCATAACATTACATGATTCAAAAATATCACTATTATAACCTAATGACCAGGATCCCCCACTATTTATCACTGCCCAAATTGATTAGAATCAAATCAAATGAGTAATGATTAATAATGCTGTAAGTATAAATATCATCTCCTCTCATGCGTTTAAAAAAATAAAGTTACCTAAAACTATTGTAACCCAATCCATAGCTATTTTATAAGTATTTATTGACACTTTTGCCCCTACATTAGGAATGGTTGTCCTTCACATCCAAGTAAGTGTGCACGTTCTGCCTAAATTATTTTAGGTAATAAAAGGGGAGTTTCAATACAAAATCCTATTAGGTCATACATAGATACATGCTATGCATTACATTCCCTCCTCATTGCATCAATGTATTAAATTCAAAAATGAAGGTAAAATCCACAATTTACCAACTGATCCCCATCTATTTAAACCTTACAACCTCACCTTTTGACCTAATAACATTTTTTAATTTTGTTACAAAATGCTACCCCATCATCATCCAATGAGGAATCATCTAGTAGGAGAATACATGCATCAAGGATTGGGAAGAAATCCATTGATTCCACATTTTAGTAGCTATCAATTAGAGTATCATTTATTAACACTTAATACTCTCCCCACTCCCCAAGAATATGGGCATCCAGACAAACAACATGCATATTATCCAAATTTAGGAGAAATTATTCCCTTTGGTCTAGCTTTCCTCCACTCTCATTTGATCTATGGGGGAATCGATCAACATTATTTAGGTGTTTCTAACCAAACCCATGCTAAACCATTTACCTCAAAATTTTCATTCATGGGTAAACCCTAATTTACAAAAACATAGCTATAATGGTGTGCTTGGAAGGGTTTTGGCATAGGATGCTATGAACAAGGTCCCCATGAGGCTATGTTAGGAAACCTTATGAAAATCATGGTCTCAATTTTAACAAAAATCCCAAAACTACCCTAAAATTTATTCTCATTCCTATCCTTGAAGAGGATATGCCATCCTCACCACCCAACACCCCTTCTTTAACATACGATGTCATATCCATTCCCCCCCCAAAAAAAATTTAGTTAATGTTATTATTATAAAAACTCTCATCTATTGTTGTGATGGGGAGGTCAAAACCATTCCTCTATCCTAACCAAACATGATAGGGTAATATTTTCCCACCATTCTTATTCTTAAATGCTAGGATGATGAATTTATCTTAACTTATTTAGGTGTGGAGAACTTCCATCTACATAAATCCCTTCTGTTTGAAACCTCTAGTATATTAAATGAGGTTACCATTGACATTAACATAAGATATGAGACTTCAAAAATTGTTAAGATCAGTAAATATTTAGATCCTCAAGAACACCAAGATTTCACTACATTCCTAATAGATCATAGCAAAGCATTCACTTGGTCATATAATGACATGCCTAGTATCGACCCTGCTATTATCATCTATAACATTGTCACTTTACCTGATGCTAAACCTATAAACCAAATGCTTTGAAAAATGCACCCTTAATTAAAAATATTAGTTAAGGAAGAGTTATAGTGTCTCTTATTTGTTAACTTTATCCAACCAATCGATTACCCTCAATGGGTATCTAATATCATCCCTATCATAAAAACCATAGGGGGACTATGCCTTTGTATTGACTTTCATAACCTTAATCTCAGTTGTCCTAATTATGATTTACCTCTCCCTAATATTGATCAATTAGTTTAATTAACATTTGGGCACAAGATTTAATCATTTATATATGTTTATCTAGATATAATTAGATCCTTATCGCACTAGAAGACCAACATAAGACTTCATTTATTACTCCCTAAGGAACCTTCTACTATCAAGTTATGCCTTTCAACCTAAAAAATGTAGATGCCACTTATCAAAGAGATATGATTTATATATTACATGATATAATATATAAAATTATTGAGGATTATGTGGATGATCTCCTTGGTAAGTCAAAGTTATGAAAAAACCATCTTTTGGTGCTAAAAGTAATTTTTGCTCACTTAATTTAGTTTGGTATCCATCTAAATTCCAAGAAATGTATTTTTAGAGTTTTTATGGGTAATATTTTAGTCTTTATCATCTCTAATTGAGGGATATAAGCTAACCGTACTAAGATAAAATCCATTTTAGAAATGCTACCCCATCAAACATTAAACAACTCCATAGTTTATAAGGTAAATTATAGTGCATTCATCATTTTATCTCCCAACTATCTAATTTATGTCAATGATTCCATCACCTCCTAAAGAAATATATATTTTAACTGGGACTCTAGTTATTAGGAGGCATTTAATTCTCTTAAGAGATACCTTATTTCACCACCAGTTTTCATTCCTCTAAAATAAGGGCAACCATTCTTGTATATTTCCACTAGGAATCATGCCCTAGGAGCCATGCTTGCCCATCATGATGAGAAACATAAAGAGAAGGTAGTTTACTATATCAATCTACACTTATTAAATACAAGATGTTCTAATCTCACATAGAGAAGTTATGTTTAGATATGATCTTTGTAGCCTCTATGCTTCACCATTAGTTTATCAATCATATGACTTATGTGGTCATGAATACTGATCCCTTAAAGTTTATGCATTCAAAGCCTTATCAAAATTAATGAATGGCCAAATGGTTCATGATTTTGGTGGAATTTGGTTTGAATTTTATCCACCAAAAATCAATTAAAGTTCAAATAATTGTTGATCAGCTTGTTGAGGCACCTCTTTCTGATAATCAACTAGTTAACTATGAATTTCCAGATGAGTCTATAGTCTCCATGTCTCAGGTAGATCCACAATATCAAATGACTCTATTCTTTGATGGATCTAAATGTGAGCATGATGCTGGAGATGGAATTATCCTAATTTATCCTAGGGGGATACCTATACCTTTATCTTTTAAGATTGATTTTGACTACACTAATAATATGGTAGAATATGAGGCTTTAATCATAGCACCCCAAAATACTTTAGCCTTGGGTATTAAAACACTTAATATCTATTGTAATTCCCAACTTATGGCTAATCAGATTAAATGGATTTATCAATGTAATAATGATACCCTTTAGAAATATAAGACCTTGGCTAATAATTTACTAGTTACTTTCAAGCATTATACTATCCAAGCCACTCTTTGGTCAACTAACAAGTTTTTAGATACCATGGCTTATTTGTCCTCAGTTACCCATTTTCATCTCATAAATCTAAGTTATTTTTCCTTTTACATAATGCTAATCAACCTTATTTTACCAAAACTAATATTCCATCCATCCATAGTGTAGAGGAAATCCATTATATTTCTGGTACACACAGATATTTGATTACCTATCAAAAAGGACTATTCTTCTAGATCTATCTAGAAATGGAAAATGAGATTTCTAACATCACATCATGTATTTTGTCATACTAGGGGGTGTTACCTATAAACATGGTTTTCATGGTATCCTTCCTTGTTATCTCTAGAATCATGAATCTACCTTCACTATTAAAAAAGCTCATGACAGATCATATGGTGGACATTTTAGTGTTTACACCATTGTTAAGAGAATATTGTTATTGGGCTATTATTGGCCGACTTTAAATCAAGATTATTGTTAATATATTTATAAAATCATAAAGTGTTAGTAGCATGCCAACCTATCACATGTCCTCAATCAAGTGTTATAGGTAGACTTTTGGCCTTTTTCCTAGTGGAGGATCAATCTTATAGGTCAGATTAATCCTAAATATTCCCAACATCACAAATTTATAATTACCTTCACTGAGTATTTATCTTGAATAAAGTAGATAAAATTATGGATTTCAGTAGTCAACATATTATTTGTCACTTTGGTGTTCCTCATAACATCATCACAGATAATGGAAAATATTTTAGAAATAAAAAGGTTCAATAACTCTATGATTCTTTTATCATTAAGCCAAGTTTTTACTTGCCTTACTATCCTCAAGATAATGGATAGGCTGAGGCATCCAATAAATCTCTTGTCAAAATCCTAACCAAAGTCATTAATTAATCAAGAAAAAACTGGCATCTTCATGTCCCCTTTGCTCTATAGGCTTATCAAACTAGTATTCAAACCCCAACAAGTGATACTCCTTTCTCTCAAGTCTATGATATTGAATTTCTACATCCTCTTGAGGTTCATATTCCTTCTCTTTGCATCTTCCTTAAAGATATCATTTATGAGGATGATTTCTATCAGGAGTGATTAGCTCAGCTCAAACTCTTGGATGAGCATCGATCGATTGCCCTTTACCATCTCTATGTATATCAATAATGAATAAAACACTCCTATAATAAACATCTAAAATAACATGAATTTAATATTATGGAACTTGTCTTAAAATAAAATAAACATGTCACTAATATGGAAAAAATAAAAAGGGGAAAATTTGCTCCAAATTAGCTCAGACCTTATATTATCACCCATAAGTACAGATCTAGGGCATATCACTTGGTCTCTCTTGATGGAAAATTAGAATGAGAACCTCTTAATGCATTTCATTTACATCCTTTCTACTATTAATAAGTCTTGATCACCTTGGTCTACCTAGTTCTTTTTCTTTTGGTTTGATTTTGATAAAATCATATCCATATCATGCTTATACCAAATAATGATATATAGACATGTGGTTATTATTGTCACTTGAAATTTCACCCTTTGAGGATATGTATAATCTCTCCTCATCCAAGTGGCATAATTGAAACACCTCTATATTTGTGTGCTCCCTTGATGTACTAATTTGGATCGCTACTACACCTAAACTCTTGGTGGGGAAAAAGAGAGAGAAAACTAAAAGAAGACTATCCTAAGAGAGGTGATACACAAAATAACTTTATGACTTCCAATAATTTTCATGTTACACATGAAACCAAGAGACTAACCAAACATACACTTCTCCAATCTGTATCTTCTAACATTGATATTACATTATGAGGTTAAAGATGAATGTTTAGGCTAGGAGGACTAGATAAGAGTCCTTGAATGAAACTAGTGAATAGAATAACTTGCTCAACCTTGACACTTCCTATAACACTTCACATGCCCTACAAAAAGAAGTTTTTTAACTACAAATAGGATGAAAGAATGAGACAACATGCTAAGGAAATCATAGTTATCACTAAGAAAGATCAATAATCCAAGTAAAACACACTATGAAAAGTCATGAAGAGGTAAAAATTAGTATTATTATTGATTAAATGGTATGAAAATGAACAAGGCTTCACCATACTCAGGTGGAGCATAAGTTACAATAGCCAAAATTGCTAGTTCTTATAGAACTTGAGAGAGAGAGAGGAGAAGAGAGAAGTCCAAGGTTCATAAGGCCACTTGTAAATATGATAAAAGGAGTTAATTTTGCATGAGAAGAGGATGTGGGATGAACCATGTAAGGTCAGAAGGAACAAGTGGCTCTCCAAGTCATAAAGATCTTGCAAAGTGGCATGAAAGTTCTCATTCTGGCTCAAAAAACTACCTTCATTATTTGGACCTATTTGAACATCATAAAAATAATTATGGAAATTTATAATTATTGGAATGAAGGGGAAGGATTTAAAACATGCCTTTACATGTATCTGTTTTAGTTTTGGTCATCTAGAAATGAGCCATCATCATTTACAGTCCAAAAAACTCTTCCTTCATGCATCCTGCACACTTGGACTCTAATTTGGATTTATTTTCCCATAAAAATACATGGGAGGTAGTTAATGAAACCTATAAATACCCTACATGGCCTTATATGCATCAACCACACCTTAAAATCAGCTCACTTGAAGTTTTCCACCCTTCTCACTAGCTTGGTCACTATGCCAGTTTTGATTGGCTGAGATGAAAGCTTATGTTGAAGAGTTTATAAGTTTTTTGAAGAAATAAATGACCATATTTAGTTATTATAAGTCTTAATATCTCACCCAAACTTTATTTCATCTTTATACTCCTTTTAGAACAAAAAAACAAAAAAAATAAATTTAAAAGTACCCTATTTTGTACCTTGTCCATACAATTATGTATAGTCCAAAAAAATGGGGAATAGACTAAGAGAGTCTCCTACAAGGTTAAATCATCATTATGGTCAAACTATGTCATTAGATCAGCCATCCAACTTTGTTTCTCTAATCGGGTCACTAACAAGGGTTTTGGCTTGTTTATGCTCTTAAGCTTTGTTCATAGAGATTTCACATTTAAATTCCAATCTAGTGGAAAAAAAATGTTTTTTATGACCCTATTTAAGTCCTCATATCTTCTTTTACCTCCATGGAAATCCTCAAAAGAGATATGAGCTTTCAAAATTAGCCTACCAAGCTTGTTTCTCTATTTACACAAGCCTAACATTGGTCCCAAGCCAAAATTGGATCTCCTTGTGGTTTATCTACATATTAAGAGTTTTATAAAATTTATTATTATTCTAAAATAATTACCAAATGAATTATAATGCATATCCAAAGTTATAAGAATGAATGACTTCCCACTTGGACACCAGGCCTAAACCTTGCCTAATAAGCCGATTATAACCTTGAGGGTCTAGAACATTATATTGAGTTTATCCCATTTGTGAGATATGTTTAATGTTTGAATATATATTTTTTATCTTACCAAGTCACCCTATAACATTCCAAGTACTCTTTCTCATCTCTCCTTCTCATTTACCAACTAGGCCTAATTGAGACCCTTGGGGTTTGACTACATATGGTTATCCACCAACACTTATGAGTATTTTTTCATAAATATTGAGATAAATTAGTGTTTATTACATCTAAATATAGATTATTAAATCATCCAAAATCATCATATGATGTTTCCAAGGCACCCAACACTCATTTAGGTCATATTTTCTCCATTTTCTACCTTTGTGCATGCCTAAAAATGGCCTACCTCTCAGACAAAATAGAGGATATGTGACCAAATTATTCAAGAAAAAAACTTAAATTATGATGTTACTTAGGTCATGAGGATCACCTGTATATAAATTTAGGTCAAACTACCTCTCTAGCACCTTCAAACTTTTAAAACCTCAAGGCAAACTTTTCAAGCATTGACTGTGTGCAAAAAGGCATATGGAATGTATGTTGTCCTATTTGGAGCTCTCCTAATTTTTTTTAATGATATAAGGGCACCTTAATATTTTTATAATCATTATTAATATGTTTCATAACCAATAATTACCCTAAACTATCCCTTTCTTCCTCATAGACGTTCCAAATGGTAGGGATTTAGTGCAAATGTTGATTGTGTTTTGCTCCAATAATCATACTTGTAGGTGAAATTTTCATGTTTTAGGCCCTAAAATTAGTGTATAAGCCCTAAAAAATTATTAAAATACTTATTTAACCTATACTTTTTCTCATCTCACACTTTGGAGGTTGAAAAGCTCTAAAGACCATTCATAGGTAGTTGACTGTGTTATCCTGCCTGTAGGTGCAAATTACCTTCTTAGGGATATTTAAATTGATATGGAGTCCTATTAAACACATAAAATACATACCAAGGATCCTTTATTCATACATTATATATAATTTCTATGTCAAACACTTAGGTTATCCCTCAACTAAGTCACTGTTAGCATACAGTCACTTATAGTTGACTATGTTGGAGTCATGACCTGTAAGTGTAGATTATATGACCTAGGCATTTAATGCATGATTTATTCCCTATTAAAAACTTAAAAAAAATTACATAACTATAATTTTCATGTCCATACTTTAAGTGAGGTCCATTACCAAGGTATTTAGTCTATTCTCCATAATGACCCTACAACCAACTTGTAGGTGTTAATTTTGTGACGAGGGAGACTTATCAGTGGTACTAGACCTTTAACATCACTAAAAACTTCCCCTAGTGTAATCCATGATCATTTGGTATCCTTGTCACTCCATGAGTCCATTTAAAACATAATAATACGCCTTAAAACAATTTTAAATGTCAAGGTCACTTTATATCTTCAATCCCTGTAGAATTTACTGCCTAGAAATAATTATCCTGACCCCAAAATTTGTAGAGTCATTATATTATATAAGGGATATAAATAAAATTCATTTAGATACCCCAAATTTCCTATCAAACTTATAATATGACCCTGACCAAAAGCCTTAGTCCTCTATTTTGCATTTTGGGGAAAATGTCCTTGAATACAATCATTTTGTGTTTAAGGGTGATGCATACTTATATTTGTTTAAAATATACCTCAATCAGGTCTGAAATGTTCAAATAAAATTCTAAAAATCCCAATAAGGTTTCACCATTGCTCCCACCTCCTCATATGACACCTCAGCCTACTGTTCACACCACTTGTAGGTGGGCATCTTACTAAGCAAGTAATATATGATCTTATGAGCCATATGCATGTTTATAGTTTCCAATGTAGTTTATATATTCTCAAAAATTTCAAATTAATTTAACCACTATCAAAACCTTACTTATTTTATACACTTCCATTTCAATATGATTAGCTTTCATAAGGGCATCTATAGGTGCATTCTGAGATACTTGCAGGTAGTGAGCAGAAAGGTTCATATGTTCAAGGAAATTTCTTGCATGGTGATTTTATATCCATTAAATGATGTTTAAATGAAATATAAATATTTTTCCAAGCTTAAAATAATTTTCACACTTCATTTTTAATGTTTAACCCCCTTGAAGGCACCTAATTGACTAGTATGATGGTCATAGGTGGATTGACTATGTGTGTGGTAAATGCTAAAAACCATGAGATGGTTTGGTTAATGAGGATATAATGAAATTAAACAACACTTGAAACATGTAAACAATACATAACCATCATTTGACACCATTACTAGGACCTAAAAATGTTGGGAGTGGAGGAAACCTGCTTACTACACAGAATGGGACCAGTTTGCAAATCGAAGGTGATTGGCTCTTTAAACTGACTTAAAACTTGAAAAAAAGAATGGGGATAATTTTAGGATGGATCCAAAATCATCTATAAATAACACCAGTATTTTAATTTTAAGGATTTACCCAAAACAAGGCAAAACCTATACGGTGTGCAGATTGGTAGGCAAACTAGATAGTCTAACTTCTTAGGAATGGTATATAAAGAACATGACACCATTCCTATGAAACCAACCATAAAATGAAAGGTGAATAATTGTATGATACACCACAAAGATAATTTTTCTTAAAACCTCTCATGCTGACTTACCAAGGACAAACTTGAAGACTGCTTTTGCTTGCCAAGCCTAGTGGAAGGAGAGATAAGCAGTTTTCTTCATTTTTTTGAGTTTATGATAAAATTGATAACTAAAGTAAGTGTTTTTAATACCAAGGGACACTCTTGAAATTTCACCAATTATATAAGTTCATATAACTCAATAAAAATCTTCTTTTTTCAAGAAAATTGCCTCTTTTTAAAATAACCTACCACTTTTCAGTTAGGAACAGTTGAATAATGAATAATGGGACACATGTCATGTGACATAACCTTTTGGAATATTCACACTTCCCAAAGAATTCATACATGTCATTAAATACCTCTTTTTTAAACTCAAAATGACTCTTATGAATAAAATGATTAAAATGACTAAGGACCAAGGATAATGTGTCATTGAATGATGTCAATTGACATATAATACACCCTATGACATAATAATAAACCCCTTATAGACCTCTAAAGATAATTTTTTTTTCCTATAGGGGTCCAATTTGACCTGTAGGGTCAAATTTGGTCAATAGTTATTTGGAAACATTGCCCATTCTAACCTTGAATATGAATATCCTAGATCTATTCATAGAATGCTCTAATTAGATAAGCTCCACCTATAATGAGAATGAGTTCTAGATCATTGTTTCCAAAAACCTCTCTCTATAACTAATTCATTTTCAGAATAAGAGTATTATCTTATGTAACCAAGCTTTGAGAACCTATTCTATGATAACTAAGGCCAATCCATAAGAAATAATAGAACTGGGATAAAAGGAAAAGTATATAAAAAATAATCAAAAATAATAGTCTGATCCCTCAAAGGACATCTATACAAATTTAAAAAAATACATAAAAATATAAAGTGTAGACTATTCCCTTGAAGGATAACTACTTCAGAAAAATGTCTCTCAAAATATAGACACTCCCTCTAAGGATGGCTATCATGCATAAAATATCCCAAAAAAGCTTATTGCATTGACCAACTTTCTTTAAATTAGTAGACTTCTCACATTGACTAGTTTATATGGATTAACACAAAGGGATTCTAGGGTTACCCTTAGTTTTGGTATAAAAGATGAAAGCATCTTCTTCTTAAAAGATTTCACTTTCTATCAAATCCAAATGAAAATTCCTAGTAATGTCCATGTCAAACCAATAAGATCTTGAACTTAATCGACCTAAGGTTGTTAGGTTGTTTATTAACAGTTAGTTAAGGATGCACATGCATTCATTTCAAGTGATTTTTCTTTGGTTATAGTACAAGCTAGTAAAATGCAATAAAACCCTTTGTAAATCAAATTTGTGCTAATTGATTACTTAAAAATAGATTTGCCTAATATATCAAAACATAAGAATATCCTAATCTAGTAATCCAAAAATATATAAATCTCATAAAGTGAAACCTGTAAATCCATAGTAATCATAATTCATAAACATTTCCCATAATCCATCTAATCAAATAATCTAATTCACGTCCATAATAACATAAGCATGATTTATAAGTATTTTAACATTTCATAAAGTTTTAAATCCATAATCCATCATCACATAACATAAAATCTATAATCCATAATCAATAATCTAATGCACATCCATAATCCATAAACATTTTCACATAAAATCTCATAGTCCATAATCAAAATAATATCCATAATAACTTAATCATGAACATTTTAATATAATAACATCACAAAAATTCATGCATTAAATAATCAAAATTGTATCCATAATAGCATAAATCATTATCCATAAACATTTTATAATTTTATAACCTTTAAAACCATCAAATCCATAATCACATCAAATCCATAAATCCATAATTCATCATGCACATCCATAATAACCATAATACATAAACACTTTAAATTTAAAACCATAAAATCCATAATTGCATAATATAAATACAAGCATCCATAATCCATAAGTAAAATCCAAATGAACATCACAACCCATAACCATGAATCATATATATATATATATATATATATATATAATATTCTATGGCTCTTTGGCAAGTAAAATAAATATAACAATAAAGAGCTACTTATAGAAATGAATCTTGCTCTAATGAATGCTCCCTATAACTCTGCCACCACCTCCACTCCCATCCCCACACCCATCTTCACCTCTATCTCCATCCCTCCTTTGATCCCTCCTACAAGATACACTCCCTATACTAACTAATCTTGTGTGGTTCCACCTAGAGGAAATACCCTATGTGGATAAGTGGGTAACATAACATGGGATCTATAGATGTAAGTCAAGAACTATCTTCTCATAGTATCACATCTTCAGTGCAAGCTTCTTCTACTTGTCAATGCTCACTATCTTTGCCTACCCTATGCTAGGCCTAGCCACCCCTATAACTATATGTACTAAAGATCCTCCATCCCCATCTATAGGCTATCCATCTCCACTTGGTAGTGATCTTGAGCCTCAACTGCTAGGTCATGGCTCAGTTGTAAGGAGTCAAACTCCACCTATAGTGTATCTAATCTAGTCTGTATAGTATCTTTTTGAATTTGCATAGTGGTAAGAGCCCCTTATGCTACAGTTACCTATCCCTATAAGGCAATACAATAGGTCCTCAATTTATCTTACTATGTGATGAACTCAACAATATCTATCTCTTCTTCCTCTGTCTCCTCTTCTCATCCATCCTCTCCCTCATCTCCCATATCCTCCTTAGCTTCTTTCATCTCCTTGTTTATTCCCTCCTATTGAGGTCACACCACCCTATCCTACCTCACACCCAAATATGTTTCCCATCACACTAATAATGCAAGAGTGCATCTTATAACCTCCAAATTTTACCTTGCTACCTCCTCCTCCTTAACCCCTATTATAACATCTATGGTGTCTATCTCTAGGAGCTCTCACTCTATCTCATCCTATTTGTATGCATACAAGATCCATGAAATGTCCTGCACCAAGCCAAACTATCTCCTCACTCACATAAAATGGAAGTTCTCCATGTACTCCATCCTCCTCCCTACCACTCACCTCTCCCTCTAGATATTTGAAATATCAACCTCTAACTCAGGCCATGTAAGAAATCTAAGATAGGGTCTTCATATAAGATCTCCATCTTATAATCCATTTAAGACCCCTTGATAGTAATAGAATTCAATAACAACACCATGTACAAAATCTCAAGCTAAATATTCCATCCATTGTAAAAAGGCCACATTGTAATTGATATCATACCACCGTATCCATGGGGTACCAAGGGGATGTACCACCCTGATGTGCTCATACACCCAATACTATAGAACTAAGATAACATCCAACCCATACCTCCTCTAGGTCATATACTCCCACAACTCCCTATAGACTTATTCTAGTAGTGTAGATGCCTAGGCAAACATTGTCTTGTACTCTAACATATCCATGATAATAACTTTTAGGCTACATGGGAACCTCCCCCCTATTAAGTCTGGGAGTGCATAAAAAGAGACTACCAATAACATCATAGTTATAATGCCCATCCCCATTACATCAACATCATATAGAGGCTTGAATACAATTCTAAAAAAAATAAAAGTGATATCTGTAACATCCCCACCATAGAGGCATCTTAGTGCTGATCTACATCCCTGCTCATCTACAGGTACTATAATTGCTCCCTACATAAGTAGTCATAAAATATTATATATATCCTCCTTATTAAGTCCATCTCCCCTATAGGTAGATAAAATTTCCCAGTCATCACATCCCATTGCTTTATTAATGTAACTAGCAAACTCGTATCTTGATGAATGTGTTGGTAGTAGTGCACTCCTCCCAGGCTTATGGCCTCTAGGTGTGCCTAGTCATCATCACTAATTTGGTCTTGTAGTCACTCTAATAAAGGCAATAATTTATCTCACATCCACAATACTATCCATGCCTATTACTATAATCCCCTATAAGACTTAACCTTACAAAAAATATTCTTAGCCTCAACCCTAGATAATCTAATCTAAGCCTCTCATTTTTGTGAATCAACATCGATCTATTATAGATCAACATTACTTCATCTAGATCAGTTCCATTTCAGGTGAAATGATGTTGATTCCAAATGAATCATCATTGATTCACAAAAATTGGTATCAATTATATGGCACCATAATACCATCATCTTGGCATCTATCCTAATCCTAAAAATCCAAAAACTTAAAACATTCAAAAAATAAAATAAAAAATAAAATAGTGGGGCCTACCTCATCTTGTGATCATCGTTATTGCCTCAATATATTATCACTATCCTCTATTTTACCTTACATGATAATCATCATTTGAATTCTCACACATTTTTTCATTTCACATAATAGAAAATGATCCTTTTTCCATATCTTATTTACTTATATACCCAAATTTAGATTGGCATCAATTTGGTGAATCGGTGTTGATTCATTCTACATCGACATCAATTTGCCTATTTTTCACTACTTGTAATTTACATACATCCAGTCTTGCTCCATAGCCTCATCTTGGTACCTTTCCAAACCTACTCTATTATTTGTCATATACCATTTCTAATTTATGGATTTAGACCACCTTTTGGTCTCACAACCTACATAAGGTATGTACTCTTTTGGGTATCTCCCCTCAATGGGTCCCAAGAGTACATTTTTTCTTGATAACAACTATCTATAGGTAGCACACACACTATATGCTTTCGTAATCCAAATCCTATCATTTGTTCTCTTTTTTAGCCTTTGTTTAAGCCCACCTATTCATAGTTAGGGAAATTTATTATGAGATTTTACCTCGAGGCATCTCTGCCTATATTACTTTACATCCTGTTAGTGTAACACATATACTTCATATTATGTATCTGTATTATTAGATCTCATTTTTTATCTACCCATCCCATCCACTATTTCATTTTTCAAACCAATCACCCACTTCTTATCTTATGTTGGCTCTTGTTTTGAAGGGGAATACTTCCTCACATATACTTAGGGTATTAGAACTCTCTCAGTTTTTGTCTCATGGCACCTATTCCATACCACTTCACAAAAAGGGGAAAATATAGACACTATAATTTTGTATACTATATATAATTTTTTAGGTGTTATAAGACCTTATTATTTTTTTAATATCCTAAATATCCCTATCCTAAAGTTTAATTTATTTATCATTAGCCACCTAGTATTTTGGTTTTATAGATTACCTTTTCACCTCCCTAACCACCTAAATCTATTAACAACCTATGGAATCCTATCATTTTAACCACCTTACCCATGTATAAACCCATCCCCAACAACCTCATGCTCACAAATCCAAATTTACCCATAGCTAGGATAAACCAACATGGATAAAACCTTTATCTACCAAATTGGGTGAATTGTTGCAGATTATCCCTTGATCGGTGTTGATTCTCTGAATCAACATTGATCCATTTATACCCAACAACCTTTGGCTTGAGGACCATGAACTTTTCACATAAAAATACTGCTTAGATTTTTGGAATATTTGAGGAGGCTGTAATACCACTCTATTGAAATTCTACTGCATCTAATCCATATCCATCATCTTGAGCTTGAAAAACTATTTGCACCCATAAGAAAAAAGTCATTCAGCCTACATCCAAGATCAAGGTAAGTATTTCATTTTTATTAGTTATCTACTTTTATTTTCTTACTCTATCCTTAAAAATATAACATATATCCCTCAATCTTCATTTATCATCCTCTATCACCTTATACTTTTTAGTTTTTAATTAAGTATAGTTTTAGATAGATTTGATATTGATTCATTCTGAATTAACACTGATTATATAGAATTGGAATTCATCCTATAGGATTTGTATCGATCTACTATACTTAGTTTTTAAAACCTAAGCCTTTAATCTCAAAACTTGGTCTTTAAATCATTTTATTTTTTTGTCTTTTTAAATATGTCCTTGTTATGTAGATGACTCTACCTAGCATTATGTATGATGTCATTAATATCATTGATTTGCCTATAGTATCCCAACCCATTTTTGCTAATTAGAGTGACATAGCCTTCAAATTAGCACTGTGTGCCATTGTTTACTCTCCCTCAATTTAATCCACTTATGACCAACTTGATGTTATACAAGAGGATGTGAATGTTGCTATATCTTATTGGGATGAATACTTTACTTAAATTGATAGCTTAAACAAATATTAAATCATAGTCATTATTGTTATCGTATCTTTATATTTTATAATTTCAAGTGTTATTTATCCACTTAATTGTGAAAATAGTGAGCTTAAATCCACTTGAATAAGTTCAAAACATTCTAGGATTAGTTATTAACTAATTAGCTCACATATCTATTTATTAATCTATTTTTGTCTAATTTATTTATTTGTGTGTAGGTTATTCTTCCCAGCCAAAAATAAGTTCCCTCATTCACTGGATTCAAAATGGTGTGCAACCATCTTCACATCTCCAAGTATTCATCATAAACCTTGATTTTCATTAAAGTTTTTAGTAATTTAATTAAATTAAAGGAAAAAGAAAAGACTATTATAATAATAAGAATTCATATTTTTACACAATTATGACACCTTGGCAAGCTTATTCTTTTGTGACATATCTCCACATGTCTTCCTTTCACTTCATAATAGATAACTTATAAAATATATAAGTTACAAAAATATGTGATAGAATGATAGAGTGAAATTGCTCCACATGTCATCATAATGTAGAATCACATATCTTTACTCAAAGTTCTAAGTTTTAAACATTTGTGACAATGTGATAAAGTGAGATTTATCATCCCATCCATAATATCATAGATATTTTATCAAATATCTAAGCCAAAAATATAAATGATAGTGTAACCAAGCAAGATCATGCCATGTTTTAATCTCACAACATGATAAAGAAAATTCTAAAAATCTAAGTTCTGAATGCCTATGACAATGTGACTAAGTGAGATCTCATCACATGTCACCATCTCATAACACTTCAAAACTTTGTTCAATAATATAATTTACAAATGTTCAAAATAGTACAAATAAGTGATATTGTGTCATATATATTCATCTTATAGTGTTGCAAACCAACAATCAAAAGTGCAAGACTATGAAGCTTGCAATACTGTGACTAGAAAAAATCATCCACATGTCTTCATCTTACATCTCCATACACTCACAAATAAAAATACATACAAAACATCAAAGTGACACACTCCCACATGTCCTTCCTGGTATAGTCAACTTCCACATGTCCTTATTCATACAATCAATTTTCATGTGTCATTTTTGCTACAGTTAACCACCAATACAAAGACAAGCATGCAAAATTTAATCATGATAAGTGATATATTACTAAATGTAATGAAATATTGGCATAATAAATCCAACATAGGTTACTAAGCTCCTAAATGCTATGATAAATTGACACATGTAAAATAAATCCATATGAAAGCATAAGTCATAAAATAAAAACTCAAAATGGAAAGATATTTGACATAGACCATTGCACAACTATTTATTCTCATAAATGAAATCACAACAATGGATTCAACATTCATGACAAGATATATGTTTTTCCCCAAATCAATTTTAACATCACTTGTAAATAGTTATCTTACAAATGAAAGACTAGAATGCTTTATTTTCCTTAGCCCAATTGTGAAATTGAACACAAAATTTGGAAATTTTTTTATAATGGTAGCCAAACACCTAGTTAATACTCCAAACTTGTTTTATTTTGGAACTAAGGAATATTTGACTTGAGTACTCTGGGAAGAATGTTCCCAAAATATTTAGCCATATATGAAGAAGTTAAAACAACATGAGAATACAATGACAATTTTTTTTTATCTCACTAGTAAAGGAAGTACATAGATGACTTGCTTGCCATCTAAATAATCAGGTTACATAAGATGGAATTTAAAACCAAAGTATTCCCATATATTGACATTATCTATTACTTTTTTAATATTTACATGTGCACTAATGATATATTTCATAGATAAAGAAGTCAAGTGATAGTATTTTATATAGTTAGAGTTGCCTTTGCGAAGTATTATAGGCTACCCAAAACAAACACTGTTTAAAACCAAGAAGTAGTTCATGAATGGTTTTAGAACCATGAAGTCAGTGAAAATTTGAAAGGTTGGGTATTTGACACTAAAAACATTTTTAAAAATAGGAAAGTTACTTCCATCCCAATTTCACAGTTCAGATTAGGAGTTAGAATTGTGATAGATTTATTAAACAAGATCAATGGAGCTTCCTCCATTTCCCATGTCAATGAGGTCTAGGTTCTCCTCCAATCCATAATATTATATGACAAAGGTATTCCTATACTTGGAGATATAAAAAGTTAAAAATTGAAACAATAAAGGCTACCCAAAATATGCTAGATAATAGCTTTTATATGTTGTCATATCTATTAGATGTAATATGTGCCACTATAAGGCCTACAAGAATATATCCATGGGAGCCTAAAGGAGATGATAGGATATGTGAAGAATTTATCATGTTTCATATTCACAAGTTTAGAAATAATATATAAAATATTACATATTCATTCTACCTTATGGTCTACAAATTTGTTAATGCAAATCTAATGCCATGATTGTCTGATGAGATAAAGAGGTCATATAAGTCACTAGGACACTATTGGTATTATTCATACCATATAATAATAAGGGAATAAGGCACATTAGTTTCACCTTCCTACTTTCCTAGAATAGTCCTTGATAAGTTAGATGAACAACATATATCATATCAACTATCTTGGAGCATAGATGAAAATTACAAAAGGGCTAAATTGGGTATTTTACACAAGATACCATTTAGTGTATGGAGGACACCATTTCAAAACTTGGGACAATTATCCAAATATTCTCTTCACATATATTATTTAAATATAAAAGTGGTATAATTTAGACAATATGATCCTAGGGATAAAGTGGCTAAGCACATACATATCTTCTAGGGAAGATTTAGAGCCACCTATATCCACAAATAATATGAACATGATTTCATTTTTCTCAATGTTGATGATGACTCTCAGGTTTAAAACAAGATGAAATATACACAAATGCCTCTAGATATCATGTAAAGGTTCTAATATGATCCCTTAATTAGAAGGTTAGTTAAATATGAAATAAAGTAACCTGGGAGAGAAAAGTTTCTAGAGGGTGCTATTGAATAACTAAAAAAGAGGATACTTGTAAGGCTTTCCACACAAATACTACATGGAAATAAGCATCTCTAATGGATATGGATAGATCTCCTCTATTTATTAGGGTTACATTTGAATTTACCATTATTGATTTATATCAACCATGCCCATCACAAAAAGATCTCCGGTATTTTCTTAGGTTTGGATAACTCTTCCTAGTAGTCTATAATATCTAAGGGTTACATTGGAGGAGAGGCCATAATATATTCCGCCATTTCAAGTAGCATCACTAGATATAAATTATTAATCATATACTAAAGATGACTCTTTAGAGGAGGATCTATAAAGGTAGTATGTGTCATACATCTTTGAAAAGACTCCTACACACATAGGTTTTAGGACCTCTAGCACTAATTCTCCTCATATATTTGATACAATTAAAGTAACAACAAGTGTCAAAGAACAAGGCCCTATTTTAGATATATAAATGAGTAATAAGGACATTCCTAATTATGATAACTAAAATTTTAAAGATTTAATGCAAGCTAAGAAATGAAACTAATGAAAATCCTATTCTAAATATAAACTAAAACCTCATATTGAGTAACAATAATGAAAGAAAATTGAACAATAAGATACTTAAAAAACATGTAAAATACAGTCATCACTTTCCCCATTATGAACATGTGATTTGTTCTTATTTAATTGGTTGTGGGTGTTCAATTATTTTATCCAAATAAAGGTGAATTATGCAACATATGGGTGAAAATAGATTGAATTCTCAATGGATTCATAACATAAATTTAGTATCAATATGATAGGTTGAAGGTGCATGATGAGAATGGAG
The DNA here is from genome assembly GCA_037957365.1 of Torreya grandis. NCBI lineage: Eukaryota > Viridiplantae > Streptophyta > Pinopsida > Cupressales > Taxaceae > Torreya > Torreya grandis. Next base: position 38,766 of record JARHVA010005591.1, on the reverse strand, counting down.
AATGAAACTTCCATTTATTAGATTTTAGGTGAAAATATGGATGGTTGGGATAAATCCAAATTTATTTGGTAATGATAATTATAAATGGTTGGATTTGATTCCTCATCTCAATGGATGATGAATAATTCCCATGTGCATGAGAGAGAATGGGAAAGTTAGTTGGTAGTTGAAAATGTCTTAGGATTAAGTCAAGGTAGTTGGATGAATCACCAAGCTAGTTGAAATGTTCAATGATGACTCAAAAATTAGTTGAGAAAGTTATGGAGTTGGTTGGATGACTCAATATTTGGTTGAGAGAAGCATGGAAAATGTTTGGATGAGGTGGAGATTCTAGATTTTAATTCATCTTGAATAATTATGTGTGCATGATTAATTAATTAATATAAATTAATCAGTTATTTGAAAAAAGAAGAGAAATGATGTTAGTGAGAAATTAGAACTTGGGATGGTGATTGAGTTAGTGTGCCTATTTTAATCAATTTAAATTATGACACTAAATGTGGTAGAATTTAGGTGTCTACATTTACCCCTCTTTGAAAGAGTGTTTTTATTAAGGATAAAAATTGGGGTTTTTTTAAAAATAAGGACCCAACCCTATACATGAATAAAAATAATAAATGCCTCAAAGACAAGATAATCAATTAGATATAAAATCCATAAAATCCCTTTACATAAAGAAAATACTAAAAAATATTAGAAAAGTAGCAAATAATAAATTAAGTATGGACTCTAAAGGCCTCCTCCCAACTACTTACCTTTATTTTAAGCTCTAGGTCCATCCTATGGTAAATAAGTGGTGACTTTTCCAAATCTTTATCACATTTACTACATGTAATCTTTATTATTATTATCCACTTTGTTCACCCTTTCCCTTAATAAGAAACTAAGATAATATATAGCTGCAAGGATATCTTTCATAAAAGCCTTGATAAACATCACTAAGATCTTTATATTATCATTTAGTTCACTATTTTCCTTTTCTAGTATAGAGACTCTATCTCTAGGTATTTTAAATTGATTCTACAACTAGTAATGGTCAGACCTACTTTGGCTAAGAATGAATTCCTACTTGAAAACGTTCATCTGATTCTTCATGACTGAGTGCTCATGCATAAACCATCTTATGATGTACTTTTGAATTTATAACTCTTAAATAATTTTAGTTTGCTTATTTTGGCTCTTTAAAGACTCTACTAGGGCATTAAACTCCTCATTAGGGTTTTTACTAGTGGCCTAGATGTCTACACCTTAGAGAACAAATTTACCCAACTCAATAGTCTTATTATCCTCCATGGCCTACATGAAGGACACTTCCTTTATAAGAGATAGAACTTCATTTGTAATAGCCTCTCTAGCCTCCCTATCCTTCAAAGGCTTGTATTTAGGGTTGTCCTTTGTAGATACTCTACCTTCTTCCCTTGTTCCCTAATTCTTTCATTTAAGATAACTTATCTTTATTTTGTAGTTCCCCTTACTTGAATACTGATTACTTAGCAATAGTGAGAGACCAGGGCCTTTATTAATTCATTTAAAGTATTTATATATCCAAAAATAACTACTTGGTGAAGATGTTGATTCTTGTTCCCTCGTTTAACCTTCATAACTGACCTCTTGAGAGAAAGAAGGATGTAAAAGGGTAGACTCAGGGGGTTTCTATGTCTAAAATAGTTGATGAATATGAAATGTGAGAAATGTACAACATTATGTCTTCTTTCCATTTTAAAGGGTAATATGACTAGAAGAAGTAATGCCTTTCCAAATAATAAATAAAACTTAGATTGAAAATATATTTATAAGTATGATTCCCTAAGTGGATTTGAATGACTAAATGATGTCTCCTTGAGTTTTCATATGAGATAATAGATGAAAATGAATGCTCAAAATGAAGGAGATATGGACAAATGACACAATTAATACTACCATTGATTAGGAATATAATTCTTAATAAAAGTCTTGCATGATGATATGCATATGTAAAAAATATTTGCCTCGAGCGGATAGGTACTAGGAAGCTAATTAGAAGAATAAGAATTCCCATTTTTTAAGCTACATACTTGAGTTATACCCCAAACAATGATATATGAAAAAGGGAGGATATGTGAATGATATATCCCATTATTAAGCTTTTATCCATAAAAAGAGAAATAATTTTCCAAGGATGATTTATTTTCAAGCTAAAATAAAGAGATTGAGTAATTTGATGAATTGGTTGTATGATGAACGTTGTGATAATGAGGTGAGAGATTTTTGAAATAGGCTAAAATTATTGAATGGATATAATGATGATGATGGATGAATGCAATCAAACCTTGGATGCAATTAACCTTATTAATATAGTTCTTGCACATTTTTATTGATTTTGATGATCAATTGATTTGTATGGGAGATAATATGGATGTCATAATTTGTTTATTTTTAATTGATAGATGTGGGAGAGTGAATACAAAGATTAGGGAAATGATTAATTTGATGTTTGATTTATTTGCAAGATGTGCAATCATAACCCAATAAGTGAATCCAGTACATGGATTAATGATGATTGATCACATGATTGGGTATCATCGATTTTCTTTATTTTTGGTAGATGGAGGTGATTATGGGATGTATGGTTTAACATTCCTGATGGGTTATTAATGAAACACACTGAGTCTTTTAGGGATTTAGTTATGAGTTATTGGAACTAATGTGAACTTATATTATTATTATTATTTAAATGGGTTTTCATGGGTTAGGGATGGAATATGGATTATGTCACCATGTTTTTGGTAAGGGACATATTTATTGACATATTGAAATGAATCAAATTACATCATTGGCCAAAATATATGACATGTAGAAGTTTATTTATAAGGACCATGCCACTAGTATGAGAACCAAAAATACTATTATGAAATTCCTTAATGAATAATAACACATCTTCAAAATTTAAACACCATAATAAATCTACATTGTAACCCATATGGTTATAATATTTCTAAGGATGGTAAAATGAGAAGTTCATTGGATTAAAGATTTTTATGATTGTGGGGTAATTTGGTGGGGGTGACTTGTATTATTATGATGGTATGTGTATATATCCTAGTAACAAGGGGAATTAAGACCAACAAACTCACATACCATTTCAGATTTAGGCTTATCATAAACTGGACACATCAATTGCTCAACAAAGAACTGACTATTATTGTCAACTAGATGCATATATAGGAATGAACCAATTGTGGTCATGACATCAAATACCATGTTATTGACTCAAGAAAATTTATCAAATCCTTTGGATTGAAATCAATATTTAAGACTATCCACCATCCATATATAAAAAAATAGCTTATCATTTTTAGTTTGGTAGTCATCAGTTACCTTTTTGATGATGAGCCATGAATCCCAAAAAATTAAGTGATATATGTTCCACTAAATTGAAATCTTGAGTCTAGAAACAAAATATTCATAATTTTCTATGTTATTGGTACAAGGGAATCCTATCCAAAATGATTTTGGAATAAGATTAGCTTGTGGAGTGATGAGTAAAATACTTGCCCCCAAACCATGACTTGTAAAAGATTGAACAAATAATTATTTCCACTCTATTGATTCATTTAAAGACATGATAGCTTCATATAAAAAATACATGATGAGAGGATTGACTTTTGTTAATGGTTCTTCTTTCAATGTATCTATGAGTACTTGTCCTTTGATAGATTTTTGATTGAAATACTCTATATAAAACTCACTTATAAGTATAACCCACTTACCATTCTCCCTATTAGAGATGATTTGTAAAGGAGATACTTAAGTGGATAAAATTTGGAAATGATTCTAGTTTGAGTATTGGTCATATAATGTAATTTTTTTTATGAATCAAAGATAATGGCTAGATATGTTTTCTTATTGACAAGATACATGAGTTCATAGGATACCAAAGCTATACTTAGATAATATATTAATATTTATGTTCCATGTTCATAATGTTGTGATAAAAATTCCACCAAAGCATACTATGATACTAAAATATATGAGTAAAGGTTTCCATGGTTTTGGTGGCATGAGGACTAGTGGATTTTATAGATAGTGTTTAGGAATTGCAAGCTCTTGTTCGCATTCCTTATTCCAATGAAAATAAGTGTTATTTTTTAGAATAATTTTGAAAGGATGACATATGTTTGCAAGATGTGATATGAATATTTAGACGGCTTGAATATTGCCTTTCAAACTAAAAATCTACTTGAGGTTTTTTAGTGGTGGCATTTCCATGATAGTTGTGACCTTTATAGGATCCACCTATGTAGTATCTATCTCTATACCTCTTCATGATACAATGAAACCCAAGATATTACCTAAAGTAACCCCAAACACACACTTATTTGGATTGATACAAACCTTGTATTCTCTCAACCATTCAATTTTTTTGTGTATTACTCTAGGACGACTTGCTCTAGTTCTTGATTTTGCCAAAATATCATCTAAATAATATCCAACAATATCATGAATCATGTCATGAAATACATTTCATATTTCATTTTGATAAGTGGCTCAAACATTATTGATGCCAATATTAATTACTTAATAATAAAATGTGCCCCAAGGTGTTATAATTATTGTCTTATGTTGGTCTTTAAGAACTATCTTGATTTAATTGTACCCTAAAAAACTATAAATTAAAGACAACATCTCATGTCCTACCATGGAATCAAAAATAATGTCTACGTTTCATAAAGTAAAATCATATTTAGGACAAATTTTATTGATATCCTTGAAATATGTACAAAATCTTATCCCTTCTAGTTTGTTAAACACTAATACTATATTAGATATCCAATCTAAGTAGTCTATTGGTAATATGAAGCCAACCTCTAACTATTTTTTCTATTCTTCCTTCACAAGTAGTTACACCTTTGGATGCATTTTTATAAATTTCTATTTGACTGGTTTTGCATCTTTATGTACAATAAGGTGATGAAAAACTAGTGAAGGATCTAACCCAAGCATGTCTACATACAACCATGCAAACACATCTAAAAATTGTTTGAGGAGTAAGGCCAAAGTGGATTGTTATTTTAGAATAAGGGAATTAACAAGTTTTAAAATCTTAGGATTTTCTTATGTTCTAATATTCATATCAATGGAATTTTTTATTAATAAATTAGATTATTCATGCAACTTTATTAGAAGTGGAGGAAGATTAATTTACCCTTCAAGGTCTTCATATTTAGGAATGTCTTCATCAATATTTGTAAATTTAGAACTTCATCATCTGATATTTATGTCAACTAAATTATTCTATTTGTATGATGGTGTGGATGAGTAGAAGTTGTAAGTTCCCCAAAGTATGTAGAATTATCCCATTACATTGAAAAACCCTTATTATGATACCCTATTGGTGTATGATCTCTAATTCTTAGAAACTTAGACATGGCATCATCATTTTGAAAGTGATCAAGTGAGGGTGGTTGTTTTTGGTACCATAAGATAAGTTATGGAAAAGTTAGTTCAAGGGTCAAAAACCATTATCATGAAATAGGTTAGTGATTGTTAAATATTCAAAATGGAACTCATTTTGATGTTTGCAGAGGCTTCTTTAGATGTGGTATAAGAGTCATTATCAAAATTACATATGCTCACACTTAATGGTTTGAATCCAATACCTTGAAAGGATTCATGTGTTGCAGACATTGTAGATTCACTAAGACCTTGTTCATGGAGACCAAGACATTTTCCTTTAAAGTTCATGATATTACACATAATTGATTTTAGTATAGGGTATTGATTGAATTGGAAACACATAGCTAGTTCATCAACATATATCTAAGAAGGGGTTGAATGATCAATTTATTCTTCAAAAAAGAACCTACCTTCCATGAAAGAACTTTTGCCAATCTTATGAATCACTTGTGATTATTTTCTATGATGGGGCCTATGTTAGGGTGTGGAGCTAAAAGCTTCAACTATTGCAGAAATGAAGAAGGGAGGTTGCTGAAGATCCAGAAGTACTGGCGTCGACAACATGACCGACGTTGATCATGACCAGTGCAGAAGGCAACCGGCATCGGCAGGAAGTCGGCCAATGTCGGCAGCACCAGACAGATAGGGACTGACATCGATTACCTGTGGTGGTTCTAGAACTGTTGTTGACAAACAATCAATTAAGTGAAGTGAGTGTTTGCATGTTTAGGGGCTAATTATAGTCACGAGCTGAGTGTCTAATTATTGTAATTAGAGTTCTATTTTTGTATGCATGGGATCTATTTAAAGACTCATGAGGCATGTATTGTAAATGATAAGCAAGAAAGTAAAAGCATTGAAGCAAGGAGCAAGGTCAAGGAGATTTACAGGTGTAAGGTCAAGGAGATCAGCTGAAGCATTCAAGGAGGGGATAACAACTCAGGTTGTTGAGTTGGTTGTGGTTGAGCAAGAGAGAGAGGGAAGAAGGTCTTGAGGTGTGGTAAGCCTTTGAGGTGGAGGAAGAAGTGGCATCTTCCTTATTATATTTTCTTCTAGTAGTATTTAATACAAGAGTGTGTACTGTCTCTCAAATTCTTTGTTGTCTCAAGTTTCTAGTTACTTAATCATTCTAGTATAATTCTGTGTTTAATTGCTTATAAGAAAGTAATCAATTGTGCTTTCGTTGGATAAGGGGTTCCTAACAGTTGGTATCAGAGCTACGATTTGTAGGGAGTAGGTTATTGTTCTTTGATTACAAGTCATTCACAGGGTTTTCTGATTGAGTGGGAGTTCAGCAATGGCAGAAGAAAGTAAGCTACGAATGGAGAAGTTTAACAACAAGAATTATCAACATTGGAGGATGTAGATAGAGGATTATCTGTATTAGAAGGATTTGTACTTACCATTGGGTGGGGTGGCATGCAAGCCCACAAATATGAAGGATGAAGAATGGAGTGTTCTTGATCAGAAGGCTCTCAGTTCCATAAGGTTGAGCCTTGCATCATTTGTGATTTCCAACTTGTCACAGTGCAAGACAATGGAAGAGTTGATAAAATATTTGGTGAATTTATATGAAAAGCCCTCAGCTTCTAATAAGGTATTTCTTATGAAGCAGCTATTTACTTTGTAAATGTAGGAATGTGGATTGGTACATACTCATCTTAGTGATTTCCATGGTTTGGTAAACCAGTTAGCTTCAGTCAATACTGTTTTTGATGATGAGGTAAAGGCTCTCTTGATTTTATGTTCTTTGCCTGAAAGTTGGGATAGTTTGGTTATGGTAGTAAGTAATTATGCATCTGCTTCTAAAATCTTAAAAGTTGATGATGTTGTGAATGTGATCTTGAATGAAGAAATACATAGGAGAAGCATAGGTGAATCATTAGGGAATGCTCTAAGTGTAGAAAGCAGGGGAAGGCAAAGAGAGAAGATAGAGCAAGGGAAATCAAGGTCAAAGGGGGGAAGGAGATCCGAGTCCAGAGGTGTTACCTGCTAGTTTTGTGGAAAGAGAGGACACACAAAGGAGTGTTGGTTGAGGGGTAAAGAGAATCAACATGAAGGTAATGAAGAAGTAAAGGATGCAAATATTGTGGTACAGGACGCTCTCATACTTTCTTTGGATAGTCAGGTAGGATCTTGGGTTTTAGATTTTGGTTCTTCTTTTCATGCATCCCCAAATAGAGATTTGTTCCATGAGTATGTCTAGGGAGAATTTGGAGTGATTTATTTAGGGGATGGTACGCCTTGTCAAATAGTTGGCAAAGGGAAAGTGTAGTTGAGATTGCAGATTGACAACACATGGGTGTTGAAGGAGGTCATGCATGTCCCAGTTCTAAAGCAGAGTTTGATTTTTGTAGGAAGGTTGGGTGATGAGGGATGCACAATAACCCTCACAGTGGATTCGTAGAAGGTTACCAAGGGAGCACTTGTTTTAGCAAGAGGTAATAAAGTAGGTACTCTTTACCTATCTACTTGTATTACTAATTCTACTTCTGGTTTATCTACTTCAGCTATAGATTTGAAGATGTGGCTTAATAGGCTTGGTCACATGAATAAGAAGGGAATAGACATTCTTGATTCAAAAGGTATGTGTTCAGATTTGGAAAGCATAGATAGAGTTCATTACAGAAAAAAGAAATTTGATGCTTTTGACAAGAACAAAGAAGCCTTGGTGTTTATGGAGGAGATGAGGGGCAGAGATCAGTCACAGGGGTTGAATGATTCTAAGCAGGGTAGTATGGATAGGGGTTTGATCCAAGATGAGCTCGTGGATGAAGATTTCATCACTTACAGGAACACACAGACACTGATGTTGGTCACTTAGAACTGACGTCGGTCAGGCAGATATTGACATTGATCTTGTGCAGACCAGCAGGGTCAATAGAGTTGGGCAGGAGAAGTCTGACATCGGTCAGGAAGGGACTGACGTTGGTAGAGGGGACACCGGTGTCAGCCAGGGAAATGATGTCGGTAGTTAGGGTCAGTGCAGGGAACTGACATCGGTCAGGAGCAGACTGGGAGATGGCTGAGATCGATCACTAAAATGGATGTTGGGTGGATAGCAAGCTGTCAAGGAGTCTTAAATGCCCATATGGAGGTCATAAAGGGTAAGTGAACCTCATATTCATTGTTCACCTTATTTATATTGCTTACTGATGGTCAAGAACTAGGAAGATGGAAGAAGCAATGCAGGTAAAATCCAGAAATAGTGGGAGCTTGGCATGGATGAGGAGTGTGAGTCCTTAGAGAAGAACCAAATAGGTATTTGTTGGTGGAGTTGTCAGTCGAAAGAAAGCACTGGATGAGGGATGGATTCCCAAATTAGAGAAGAGAGTGGATGGACATGTGAGATAGAAGGCTATGGTATATGGTCTTGAATAGGCTACAAGACAATGGAGGTTTGACCATTGTATTTATCTTTACTAGGTTGGATAATATTAGCTACATTATCCTGTTACTGTATTGTGTTGCTTGTTGCAGGGTTACATATACAGGGAGTTTTTTGAGCTAAGGGTAAAGTTGGTTCAGAAGTATGTCATGAAGAATTTGGGAGTAGCAAAATTCTTTTGGCATAAGTGACAGGTATTACATCATAGGTTTTGTGGTGGTTGGTCTTCAAGAGTGACTTTGAAGAGAGATACAGAGCCAAGGGAATAAATTAGATGGTGTATAGTTATAGGTACAGTTGCAGTTGTTTATCTCCAAGTGGGAGATTATTAGGGTGTGGAGCTAAAACCTTCAACTATTGTAGACACAAAGAAGGGAGGTTGTTGAAGATCCAAAACAACCGGCATCGACAGCATGACCGATGTCGATCATGACCAGTGTAGAAGGCAACTGGCGTTAGTAGGAAGTCGGCCGACATCAACAGCACCAGACAGACATGGATCGACATTGGTTGCCTGTGGTGGTTCCAGAACTACTGTTGATGAATAGTCAGTTAAGTGAAGTGAGTGTTTGCATGTTTAGGGGCTAATTATAGTCACGATCTGCGTGTCTAATTATTGTAATTAGAGTTCTATTTTTGTATGCATGGGATTCTATTTAAAGACCCATGAGGCATGCATTGTAAATGATAAGCAGGCAAGTAAAAGCATTGAAGCAAGGATCAAGGTCAAGGAGATCTACAGGTGTAAGGTCAAGGAGATCAGCTGAAGCATTCAAGGAGGTGATAACAACTCAGGTTGTTGAGTTGGTTGTGGTTGAGCAAGAGAGAGAGGGAAGAAGGTCTTGAGATGTGGCAAGCCTTTGAGGTGGAGGAAGAAGTGGCATCTTCCTTATTGTATTTTCTTCTAGTAGTATTTAATACAAGAGTGTATATTGTCTCTCAAATTCTTTACTGTCTCAAGTTTCTAGTTACTTAATCATTCTGGTATAATTTTGTGTTTAATTGCTTATAAGAAAGTAATCAATTGTGCTTTCGTTGGATAAGGGGTTTCTAATAGCCTACCATGATTATTGGGTAAAATATTATTTTACCCTAAATAATGGGCATCTTGAATTTAATATTATCCCATACATGCATCAATAATGTAAAATATATATGGTGGACATGTGGACTTGGACGTGGATGGTGGATTTTTGAATATTGATGGTGTTATCCTAAAAATTGAATTCTGATGATTCAAATTTTAAAGTATATTATATTGAGCTTTTGAGTGTTTTTTACCTTCATGAAAATTATTAAAAATATTTCACTTGTTCATTCAAGATACGTCCTTTCAAGTTCCCTAGTCCTTTTTGGTCATCCATGTAATGACTCTTGTGAGCTCCTTTTCAAGTTTGGCCAATGTCGGTTCATCAATTATAATTTTTGAAGCATGTTTTCACATTGGTCCTCCTTTGAAACACATTAAAAACTCTTCCTAAAGAATACCAAATATCTAAATGTTTTATTTTAAATAAAAAATTATTTTAAATAACATGTTACAACCTTTATATACTTGTGTGCCATTTTTTCTTACATATTTACATGTAGTTTCATCATAAAAGCTCAATAACTTGTCTTTTGCACTTTCAAATCCCACTATCATATTTAAATACCTTTAAAAACTAGTCAACATGCATATTATACCTTAAAATCCTACTAACATGCAAAATGAACCTGTAAAACCCATAATGAGTCACTTATTGACGTTTTCAAGGATTTAAACAATGTATTTTATTCTATAAAAGCTTGAAAAGTGCATAAAATGCCTCTCTAACCCATAATGCTTCCTCTTTTGCCATGTGGTACCCTTTGAGGCTCATAAAATGCTTTTTAAAGGTGGTTTAACCATAAACTCATGGTTTTTAACATATAAAAAGATTGCTTGAAGTAAAATTTATGGTACTGATTATATGAAGACTTTTCAAAAAAAAAAATTCCCTTCCAAACTCATGGTATAAGACTTTTAAAAGAGTGGTTTATCAACCAAATGCATGTTATTCACTTTGTAATGGATGTTTCCCCAACCAAGTTTTGGTATTTCCCTTTCTAAATGTGATTTTCAAGTTAATTCATGGTATTTGGTATTCTAAGAGTATTTTTGAGTGTAAAAGTTATGGTAATGGGTCATCTATGTTATTTCAAGGTTGTTTTACTCAAATAAACATGTGGTTTTTATTTGTGTAGCCTTTTAAAGGCACATTTTCATGTAATTTGACCCTTGAAGGCTTGCCACTTTGCATTTTCTCCTTCTAAAACTTGCAGGATGCGTAATATACTTCAATAGACCATAATAGTTGCTTAAGAAACATTTTCAAAGCCCATTTTACATGCAAAATTTGTTTATAAAACTTGTCAACTAGTAAAGTGTAAAAAATCTACCCAACCCTGTCAACTAGTAAATCTCCACTCTAATCTCCCACATGATGGTTAAAATATTGATACGACCTTCTTGAGATATCAATATTTGGCATTTAAGTTATATATGTGTTGTTTCACCTTCCAAGGCATATTAAACAAAGATTCACTATTTTAGCTGATAAACCTATGGTTTTAAAAGGGGGTGGTTTTGGTGGATAGTTTCATGGTTTTGGGCTTTTTAAAAGTGGTTTTAGCAAAAAAATTATGGTATTTACTTTTTGAAATGTTATTTTGTTCAAATAAACTCATGGTAAGTGCTTATGCAACATTTTTAAGGCTATTTTTCATGTAAATTTATCCTTAGAATCCCACCAACTTATAAAATAACTTACATAAGCACACAAACCTTCTAAACCACATTATAAATGCCTCACCATTATTCCAAATATAGTATCTCTCTTGGACTAGGCTATAAATATAATGGAAGATGTTATACAAAAATAAAAATACAAGATGAATTCCTAGAATGTAGCAATGGCCCTTGCACCTAACATGAATCAGATGGATAATACCTTAGCAACTTTGATGTATGTTGTACAAGTAATGAATTTACTAAAGGCATTATTTAAAAAAGCCTTAAGAGAATGAAAATAATATGTATTATATCTTGTAATAGATTCTTCTTGTAGATATCTAAATGATGATAATGGCCATGATAGTGCATCACATGGGTTAATGGGAAACTATGAAAAAAGGGATGCCATAGATGAATATGAACATACATGGGGTAGTTGTGATTTTTTTTTGAAATCATATAGTACTGGGAATAAATTAGTTAATGATATAGAGGATATTTTTTCAAGGTATGGTGAGAAAGATACCATTGATTAAAACATGCCTCTCTTTGATAGAAGGGTAGATGAGTTGAGCTTAAGTGATGGTCTAGGTAATGAAACAAAGAAATATGGTGGAATAAGGATAGAGGGAGTTGACACATTTGATGTTTTTGGTGTTAAAAAGGGTGCACAAATATTTCATTCTAAAAATAGTCATTGGATAAAAACCACAAGTGAATGTGATTCTCTTAGTATTCATGAGTTATATACAATTCATTTCAAAGGAACAATGTGGAAGCATATACAAGGCATGTGATTTATTTGAAAAAATAGTCAATTATTAACATGGTCCCATTGAATGGCATGGCTATAGATGGGTGAGTTCAAAGAATTCAAAGAAGAAGCACAACATGAATAATAGTGAACAATGTGTTTGAAGTGATATAAATTATTATTGAGTAGTTTGATCAAGATAAAAACATAAGATAGAATAATTGTAACATATCTCAAGATGAAATTCCTGATGGATAAATAAACCTTAAAAAAATAAGTAGGATAAGTTGAATCCAATTATAGTTGATATGCAGGGTTAATCTTAGCAAAAAAGTCTTCCTCTTCCTAATAACCACTGGACTCACTTTTTCTCTCTTTAGTTTTTCTATTTCTTCATTACACATTTTGTAATTTTAGATGATATTTATGGATTATATAGCACCTCAATCTTGTACACTTAGAAAACTCATACCTTAGTTTTTACTCTCAGTTCTGAACTTTTCTTGCTTTCAAAAATCTCATATCTAGTTTATCTTGTGCCCCTTGGCCTATCTCTTGGTCTGACTAGTATTATGTTGATGAACCATACCTTTTATCTTTAATAGAATTCTTAAAATATACTTGTCTCATGATCCTACAATTTTTGTTCTTTTACCTATTTTCTAACTGCTAGGACACAAGTGTCAGTCCCAGACACTTGCATCAACATTAGTGTTCTACCCCAACAAAAGTATGTAGTGCCCTAAAGTCATCTAATTTAAAATTAAAACATATCTTAATGGTTGACCTAAGTTCTTTAATGTGATATATTTCTTGATAGGAGTAATATATATTCATAATCACTTCTCATTCATTTCTCACCTAGCATACACCTATAAAAGACCTAAGGCAAATTATCAAAGCATTCAATAAAGCACTTGATAAAGCAACACTTCCATATTTTATCCTATTTTCATATCAATCATAGAGATAGCACATACACAGGTCTAAAGTACTGAAGGAGTAGTCTAAGAGCCCAATTAACCAAGTTAAAAGTTAGGTCATTGTTGTACTTGATTTACACATATTTAATGATATACCCATAATATAACATGTAGGGGAGAAGTAAATTAGCTTGAGGCCCTCTTCGAAGTATTGTCTATATAGTCAGTGCTCATTGATAAATGTGTCTTTGGGGTTAGCTTGACACCATGTGCCTATTAACCCATATTTTTCAAGATCACTATGAAGGTGAAAAATTAAGGTTTTACAATTTCATGAGGAACAAATATCCATAAGTTAGATTTGAATGAACTAGTGTGAAAGTAAAGATAAAACTAAAATCATATAGGTGGTCACATTTTTTTTATAATAGGTATTTCATATAGGACATCTAAATTTAGTTGAGATAATAGTGTTGATGCAACCATCCCAAGTTATGCTAGTGTTTACAA
>JARHVA010005591.1:0-20000 GCA_037957365.1 Torreya grandis | reverse complement strand
TCTCTCAACTCTTAACATATCCATCTAACCACCCTCTCTGATGATACTCTCTCTATCATGATCTAAGGGAAGAATTTGTCTTGAAGCCACCTCATACTAATGAAGCTAGTTAACCTAAAACATCATTATATCCATAAAATAATGTTGTATAATAATCAAACATGATCACAAAGTATAGAATATAAAAGTACCAATAACTCATAGCATCTAATAATGTAAATTAAGTAACATAGACTATCCCATAATCAACATATGCCATCAAGCTTAATCAAATATTAGTTAATCAATTAATCAACTACAATAATCTATGGATTAAATTAGTTATTTATCTTAGAGAGAAATCAAGTGATGGCATCCTTCCCCGCTAAAGATGGTCATTATCTTGATGAAATTTATTTATACACAAGTTATGAATTTAAAACATTGCTCAATGGTAATAATATAATAATAAATAACAAATCAAGAAAACAAATTTGGAAATTAGATGTAAAATTCATCATAGTCCTCCTAAATGGCACTATCCTTAGAGTATTGGTCCCACATTAGATCAACATTGCTTTTATGTCTATCATTGGCCTTGACCAACCTTTGCTTGATTTTCCTAACTTGTTCTTCTATTTTTGAAAGCATCTTAGGTCCAAATACTACCTTGTCTTCCAACCTATCCCAACTGATTTGTGTCCTACACCTCCTTATATATAATGCCTCAAATAGAGCAATCTTCAATTCCGATTGGTATGAGTTGTTGTAAAAAAAACTCAACCAATGGAAGATACTCTTCTGACTTGTATTTCTGATCCATGAAATACATATGAAGGATTTCCTCTAAAATATGATTAACTCAATCTATTTGTCCATGAGTTTATGGGTGATATGTAGTGCTAAAGTTTAATTGAGTACCCAAATCTAAATTTAGAGTCAACCAAAATCTATACTTCATCTTTGAATCACGATCTAAAATGATATTCTCTATAAAACCATGCAACTAATACACTTCCTTTATAAATATCTTTACAAGAGTAGGTGTATCATTAGTCAAAATTCTCGATATAAAGTGAGCTACCTTGGTTAGTTTGTCAACTACTATCAAGATCATGTCATGCATATTCTGTGATAATGGTAACCCTTGGAAAAAATCCATACTAATCACCTAACACTTCCATTTTGGTATGTCATGTGAATACAATAATCCTATCAAATGCACTTGTTTAGCTTTCACACATTGATATTCTAGACAACAAGACACAAAATCTACTACATCTCTCTTGGTTCCTTTCTAGAAATAAAGTAGTCTAAGTTCAACCATGATCTTAGTTACTCTGGGATGTAATGAATATGTGGCATTGTGTCGTTATTTTAGCACTGTGTTCCTTATATCCTCTCTATTAGGTACATACATCCTACTATTGTACCACAAAATATTATCACTCTCTATTCTAAATCCCTTATACCTAGGATTATGAGCATTCTTAGTTATTGCTTTCCTAACTTGATTACATAATTCATCTCTTGGTGATAATTTGATCACTTAATCTCTAAAAGTACTCATAATAGTAGCCATGGTTTCTATGTACCTTCTATGGCTTATACCATTAGCTACTCTATTCTCCTTGCCTTTGATATAGTTAATATCAAAATCATAATTACACAAGAACTCTAACCATCACCTTTGATGAACATTTAGATTTATTTGGGTGAAGATGTACTTGAGTCTCAATTTATCAATCTTGAGTTCAAATGGTTTTCCCAATAGATAATATCTCCAAACATGCAAAACATGCATAATTTCCATAAGTTCTAATTCATAAGGGGTATAATTCACTTCATAAGGCTTAATTTTCCTAGATTCATAGGCTACCACTGAACCATCCTACATAATAAATCTTCCAAGTCCATCCCCATATACATCTATGATCACTGAGAATTGACCATTAGGATTGGGAACTCTTAGCACTGGTGTTGAAGTAAGCCTCCATTTCAATTCCTACAAGGTTACCTCACACTTATCTGACTAGATAAAACTCTAATTTTTTTACTGAAGAAAGGTAATCAGATTAGCTATCATAGAAAAATTCAAAATGAATTTCCTATAATAGCCTGCTAATACCATGAAAATTCTTACCTCATGCACATTATTGGGTGCCAACCACTCTATGATAGCTCTTATCTTTATTAGATCTACTAAAATACCATCTGTTAAGATAATATGTCTTAGATACTATACTTTTTTTTGGAAAAATGCACATTTAGACAAATTTCCATATAATCTATGCTTTCGTAAACATTTTAACACTAATTACAGATGTTGTAAGTGTTCTTCCTCATCCTTAGAATAAATGAGGATTTCATCAAGAAAGACCAACACAAAGTGATCTAAGTGATCTATGAGCACACTATTCATAAGATTCATAAATTCTATTGGATCATTCATCAATCCAAATAGTAATACTATGAACTCAAAGTGCTTAAATATAGTCCTAAAATCTATTTTCAAGATATCCTCTTCTCAAATCCTCAATTGGTAATACCCTGATCTAATATCAATATTAGAAAAGACTATGGCTCCTCACATTTGATCAAAGAGACCATCAATGCATGGAAATAGATATCTATTTTTTATCATTGCTTTATTCAACATCCTATAGTCTATGCACAGGTAAAGAGTTCCATCCTTCTTGATGAAGATAATTAGATCACCCCATGGTGACATATTTGATCAAATCAAACCTTTCAACAACAACTCCTAAAGTTATACATTTAACTCAACCAATTCAATGGTTTTCATCTTGTATGGTGCCTTAGATTGTAGTTCTGATCTAGGTATGATATCAATTGAGAAATCAAACTCATGTGTAGGTGGAAATCCTAGTAACTCTTTAGGAAACATGTCATGTAATTTTCTCAAGAAAGGATAATCTTCAATATATAGTTCCTTTGATTCTTCCATCTAATTTATCTTAATGATAAACACCTGGCATCTATTTCTTTGAGATTTGTTGAGTTGAATTTTAGAAATATGCCTCAATTTCAACTCCATTATCTCACCTTGAAGTTGTGTCTAATTTTAAAAATCATCTTGACACTCAACTTTATTTATAAAATAGTCAACCTTGGATTTATGCTTTATAAGTCAATTGACTCCTAGGATCACATCATATGATCATAATGGTGTTGCATATAGATATAATCCTATGGTAAAATCATGTAATCTAATCTATTATTAACTAAACACTTTTCAACTTTGACCTTTGACTCATTCCCACATTATACCAACCATGCATTTTCCATTATTCTAGCCCTTCTAGACAATTTACTAAGCACTCTAAGAGAAATGAAACATTCTGTATCTACTGTATCAATGAAAAGAGGAATTAGATAATTAAACAAAATACCTAACACTATATGGGTGAATTTTTATACTCATCCTATCGATTGTCAACAACTACATGATTTCTGTATTGAAATGTACCTTGCTAAAAAGTTGAACCCTTGTTATTCAATTTTTCTTGAGGACATTCTCAAGAAAAGTGGTCACCTCTATAAATGAAGCATCCTCCAATTGGTCCTTTATTCTTAGTCTGCTAGTTTCTCTTTAAAGCACCCTTAAAAACATTACTAGGATTCTTATTCCTTGAACCACAATTAAACTTGTCATTCATATCCTGAACTGACTCTTGGAATCTTCATCCTTTATTTATAGTTCTTATTTTTGAAAGTTGGTTTAGAAATTTCAAATTTATTTTAAAACTTATCTCTAACTTTGGAAAGATATTTTAGTTTCTATTCTTACTTGACCATCTTATCAAACACTTGAGCCATGATAGATGGACCATACACATCTACTTCATTTCATATTTGGGGTTTCAATCCCATGATGGATTTCTTGATTCTGAACCTCTCATCTGCCTGATAATGAGGTACATAAAAATATTTGTGAATTGGTCCTAGTATTAATTCACTAACAAGTCCCATTGATTAATATTCTATAAATCTATAAGAATTTGGTTAAATTATAGCTACGAAAGCCATCATGACCTAAACAGTGTCAAAAACTATTCCCAAGTGGTGGTGGTTGAGTCGAGGTTCATCTTGACCTTGTTATTTTCCCACCAAGTTTTTGATTCATTAGAAAGCTGATAATATCCCTAGACTACTTTCATGACTTCAGAATAATTTTGAATCTTAAAATACTTCTCCATTTCTATTAGACACACTTTATCTCCATCCTCCAATACAGTTCCATTCAACTTAGGTGGATTAACCTTTTTCATGTCATGTGTTAACTCTATAGCTACTTGAGCTATCACATCCTATGGCACCTTATCATGCCTTTGATTTAAAATATGTTATTAATCATTAGGATGCTATTTAGGTTTTTCCTCAACATTATCCTCTTCATGGCCATGCATTTCTTATTGTAGGGATACGATTTAGTCCCTAGTCTCATGCATGGTTGTAATATTTGGTCCAAATTTGTATCTTACTTAGTTAAAAACTAATTTAGATCCATAGGGGGTTCAGTATTCAAAGTAACCTCACCTCTTATTCTAGAATGCATTATTATTCTTCCTATATTAAGAGAATATTTTTTGCATTAGCAGACACATTAAGTCCTAGTGTTTAAGCCTCAACTCTAATACCACAATGTAACAACCCCACTGGGTTTTATTGAAATATTAAAATAATTAAAAAAATTAAATATACATATTCAACATATAGATTTCACCATGAGAAATCTTAACTAGTGATCTTTAACTAACTACATTAATTTAGGTAACTATTAAGGTTATAACTAATCTACTTAGCTAAAGATCAACATGTACACATATAAAAATCATGAACAATACTGAATAGCCATAATTACATTTCAACATAAATGATATAATACAAGTATAGCCACAATTGTTATAATATTACAACATCTAATTTGGGAAGTAAAATACATAAATATTATAGTTTCAATAATACATAAAATATCTCAAATGATAGATATGATACAAACCTCCTCTAAGTATAGTATCCATGACTCAAGTATCAATATGTAATCTCAAGTGTAGTCTTAAGTATAGTACTCCAACTAGGAGGGAGAACATCATCTGAGTGATTTTCTACACCAACCATGAACCATATATCTAATGAACTATCTCCTAAATAAGGAGATGACCCTCCCTTCCCAGATGGGTAGATAATGATGGTGTAGGAATCTAGAGTAAAAAACCAAAACCCATGTGTTGAAGATATCTAATACATAATGTGTAATATGGATTAGATCCATGTTTTGAAGTTTTTGGGGTAGTTAACTTTTAATTTTTAGTTAAGTCTCAGCTCTTTCCACTGGCACCACATGGCATCCCAATGCTCATCTTTAAAAAAATAATTTTTGGCTTCCCTAGAAGTAACACTGACTCACCACATGGCATCACCATGCTCCTTGGGGAAGAAGAGAGTTCCTTTCTAAGACAAAGGTGTGCCATTGGTTATTCAAGTTAATGGGACCCATGAGGTAGCTCTATCTCAAAAAGGCATTCCCTTGTGCCACATGCCATCATGGTGCTTATCTAAGGCAAGGTTTTTTCCATTACATCTTTGAGTTGTGTCATTGGTCAAGAGAAGTGGGCCTCATTTCTAGTAAGAATTTTAGAATTAATTCAGAGAGAGACACACATCATTACAAAACTTCCTCTTAGCATCAAGGGAATCATGAGGCATTAAGGTTATGCCATATCCAATATTTTAGGACCATCTTCACTTATGATCCAAGTCTCTCCTTTTTAGTTACAATATCCTAGTCATGAATATGAGTGCCAGGTTCTAGGTATTGATTCATTTTGTCTTGAAAAGGCCATTGTGATTATATATCAGGGTCTCTTTCTTTTGTTGATGGCTAGTAGATGGTTAATAGTGGGTTATTTTCATGACTATTATTAGAGAATAACCATTTTAATAGTTTTATTTTTAATAAAAATAACAATAGTTGTTATTTTTAATTCTAAGACCTTAGTAGGTGCCACTCGAGGAAAGGATTGAATAGTTTATATTGTGCCTTTGGGCCTTTGTATTTTGTTCTCTACCCAACAATAAAAAGGATGTGGTGTTCTATATTAAATTATGTGTGGAAATAAGTGCTATCTATTATTTCTATTCTTTGCTTCTATGGTGTTAGATTTTGTTTATATTATAGAATTTAAATCATGCATATGATCTTTTAAATTATCTATATTGTTTTAAAGGGTCCAAGCTATTTTATGCAATAATTAGGAATGATACATGAAGAATTCTAGTTCATCCCCTTAGATAGTTTCATTTTAGTTTTCTTTGCATTTCCTTCTTCCCATTTTCCTCCCTAATTATTCAAAGAGAAATCTAATAAAATCCTATAGGTTGCTTCATAGATAAAAATTTCAATCCCACATCTATAAAACTTCCCATAGGGGGTTTTTTGTTGAGAATTAAAGTTTTATGCATCAACAGTTCCCTTTTCTAGCATGCTCAGTGTGACTAGATTACCCATAATCACCTGATTAGAAGCCATAGGTTTATGAACCAGAGGCCCATAAAAAGGTCACTAATAATGTATAATCCAAGTTTATTACTACCACCTTTGGTGGTTGTAACTCACTAAAAAATTGTAAGGTCTAGTGCAACACAACAACCAAAATAGATGACTATCCAAGGAGCACCAAATAACTTTATAACATGGAATAGTGGTATGCCACTTATCCCTCTAGTAGCCCTAGATATGTGGGATCTGATTCTTGCTAATGCCTTAAATTCACTACCTAAATTTATAGGGGAGGATTTCAAAAGTGTAATGTATAATCTTTAGAATGTTTTCAATGTTTATATCATGCATCATATCATCAAGCAAAATGTATCCTTAAGGCTACTAGCCACCTATTTCAAAGGGCAAGATATTGAATGGTATTGATCCTTGCCACCCAAATCCATCACCACCAGGGATGAACTAGGAAATAATTTTTTTAATCAATTTAATGATAAAGGAGACCAGTCATTTCTCCTATAGTAGTTAATCACTATTAAAAGAGTATTATAAGAGGCTATCATTAATTTTAATACCAAATTTAATAAGACCTAGTAAATAATATTGGTAGTAGTTCAACCACCCATGGGCATGGCCATCATCTTTTACCTTAAATCCTTCAAATCAGACATAGCTATTATGATTTAGTACCTTAGAGTTCAGATGCAACTAGATGCATATGAATTAATTATCAGAGGAGAGAGCAATTTGATAGATGTCAGGAAACTCTCCCCATGACCACCAATGCCCACATTACTAGAAATATCAATGTTAGCACAAGAAGAATTCCCAAGTGCCTCGTAAGCATCTCCTTCCATGTATGTAGATTCGACTGCTCAAATGATCACATCCACTTCATCCATACTAGATGAAGAGATGAATTACATAAAGAGCATCTTAAAAAACTTGTCAAATGAGATCATAACCTTCAATAGGAAATAAGATATACCCATGAATCCACCTTACCAAAATTACCAAGGTGAAAGAACACCGTATCAATATAACCAGTTCTAGGGAGGGTAGAGGCTGAATCACCAAGTACAACCTATAAATCAAATCATATTGATTCCTAATCCTTTATAAATGGTCCTGCCAAAATCTTAGAGGGAATTGGTCACTAGACAAAATAACTTGGCATATCACTCAAATTCATGGTGCTTTCTATGTAATGACACACATTCACCCCAAAATTACTCAAGAGGTAATATTCAACAAAGGGTTATCATGAAACAAAGATAAGGGAACACACCTAATTCAAATCCTTCTGAATACCATTCCTCGAGCTTTAAAAATGCTATCTTGATTGCTCAAATGCAATGAATGTCCTTGGAGTAAGAAGAAAACATAGCATTAGAAGATGCACTTTTCTCTTGGGTGGAAGGTGAAGATTCAGTTTACGTAAACTATATCCCCATATTGAAAACCTTAAAAGTCCAATAAAACTATTATAATAAATCCAAGAGTATTTTATAAGTCTTAAAACTTTCAAGAAAAATCCAAGACCCCAACCATCATCCTAGGCTTATCAAAATATAGGTGAAATAGCATAAAATCAGATAAAGGACCCCAAAGTCTAACCTTAAGGGTCATTGAATGTGGTGTAACAATTAAAGAAATCCCCAACCAATGTTTCCCTCTGGGATGTCTTGTTTATCCCTAAGAAAAAATATCAATTATGAGAGGCATTGGAAGACTAATTAAAACTTGTACGAGGTAACCTAGCTATAGATCTAGAACAAAACAAGGTAAGAGAAGCTAGTAGGAATACATAACCCCATGCACCATCCATATTAATCAATTCTAAAGTAAGGGTAAGTAAAACAAAACCCACCCCATTTTATTTAACTCTCAATTAGGGGAACAAGTTGTTGCACAATTTTATGATTGATTCCAGTGCCAACACCACAGTGATGCCCAAATAGATTGCAGATGCACTATAACTTCAATACAAACCTTTGGATAAAGGGGTAATGAAATTAAATGGGAAAAAAGTTTAGACCATAGACATTATCAAGGCTCTTCCCTTAACCTTGTATTCTTGTCCTAGTATTATAGTCCCCCAAGGAGTTGTGGTAATATACATTCCTCTAGTCTTTGGGTTATGTTTGTCAAGAGATTTTATAGCTAAGATAGGCAGGTAGTTATCTTTGGATTGGTCTCACTTAATCTTGAGGACTAAAAATAGATCAAAAATGAAGGTGTTTCTGATCCATTACATATAGAACACATAAATGATGACACTATGATGAATTTTGAAGTAATGCACACATATTTCTCAAAGAAAGAGATGAGTTACGTAGAAATGACTGAGGAAGAAAGAGTGACAAATAACACAATCCTGGAAAAGGAGGTCCTTGTTAACTAATTTATCAAGAATGATCCCTTCATAAAATTTAATGCCACTAGTCTTGGGACTTATGTAATCCATGATGAAGATCAAGCCATCCTCGAAGTCATGAAGAAAAGAGAGCATCAAAGCAAGGAACCTAAAAATGAGTCCAATTTTTGGACTTTGCATTTTGACGGTGCAAAATGTAAAACTAGCTCTAGAGCTAGTATCCAATTGATGTATCCATATAGAAAAGAGACCCTCAATGCCTTCCACTTATAGTTTGTCTATATAAACAATGAAGATGAGTATGATGTCTTGGTCCATAGCCTCAACCTTATCAAATGAATGGGTGTGAAGTAGATAAAGGTGTTCAAAGATTCTAAATTAGTAGTAAAGTAAGTAAGAGGAGCCATGACTACAAAGAATGTTCACATGAGATCTTACCACCATTAAATATGATATTTAATTGAAGCATTTAAATCATTTAATATTCAAATCATTCCCAGGTCCATGAATCTAGAGGTAAATAAAATGGTAGTAATTTTCTCCCAATTTGATCTAGTAACCAATTTGTTGAACAAAAAATATGTAGTGTGAGTGATTATCAGACATGTTATTTTAGATAATGATTATAATTGGTAGGTATTTGAGAGAGATAACCAAATTTCCATGTGTCTTCAGTAGTCATACAAGTTTGTAGAGTAGTTGTAGCCAAAGATTGAAGAAGCCTACAAATATCAAATCATACAACTGAAGTCTAATAAACTTCCAAAGGGATTGATAACTCTAGAGAATCTATTTGATTCTGATGATGCAAGAAATGACAAAAAAAGTTTATTTGAAATAAAAGTGACTAATTTGAACTTGATGTGGGGGATGGAAGAAAATTGAAAGTGGGAAAAGAAGTTTCCAAACATGATAAGGAACTATTGGTATCCTTCTACAATAATTATGGAGTTATGGACTAGACCTATGATGACCTGAAGGGGTATGATTTTGAGGTGATCCAACACACCATAGATCTGTTTGAAGGAGCTAAGCTAGTCTACCAAAATTAAAGGCTGATAAACCCAAAAATTGAGTCACTCATGGCTCAAGAACTAAGGAAATTAATCGATTCTAGGATTATATACCCAATCAATCATTCAAATTGGGTATCCAAACTAGTTCTAGTAAGAGATAATAATGGGGAAATTAGGCTATGCACATACTTTAGAGACTTAAAAAAAGTGTCTCTAAAAGATCATTAACCCATTTATTCAATGGAATAGATCCTCCAAATAGTATCAGGTGTAAAATTTTTCTCTCTACTTGACAGGTTCTTAGGTTATATCCAGGTATGGGTTAATGAGGAGGATCAACATAAAACCACTTTCAATACAAAGTGGGGGGCCTTTGCATATGTAAAAATGCCTTTTAGCCTCACTAATGTAGTAGATAATTTTTAGTGGGCCATAGATGTAGCTTTTTAATGCCTGATTAACAAAATCATCCTCATCTATCTAGATGATCTTATAGTGTTCTCTATAAAAAAGGAAGACCATTTTAATCATGTAGAGAAGATTTTTTAAAGGTTCCAAGAGTTTGGGGTATGCCTCAACCCCTAAAAATAAATATTCAACATCTCATAAGGCAAGATACTAGGCTATGTGGTATCCAAAGAAGGCATCTCTATTGATTTGGATAGACTAAAGGCCATTAGGGACCTAGCCTTACTAGTTAACAAGAAGGAAGTCTAGTATTTCCTAGAAAAGATCAAATTTGTTAGCTGATTCATATCTAACTTTTGGGGCTAGTAAGGCCAATTACACTAATGCTAAAGAAATATCAGGATTTCAAATGGATTGCTAAAGGAAGAATAGCATTTGAAAAAATTAAGGAGGTGATATCCACCACTCTCATGCTAGTCAATCTTGACTTCTCTAAATATTTTGTCATGCATGTTTATAAGAGTCAACATAGCTTGACCACCATGTTAACTCAGAAAGAAGATGAAGGGAAAGGTGAACATCATATTGCATTCTATTTAATAACCCTATGTGGATATAAGACTAAGTATAATTTCATTGAGAAGCAGACTTTTACCATTGTTAAAGGTCTCAATAAATTTAGAGACCTGATGGTGGGAGTCAAAGTAATGATATATGTGGTGATTCTAGCATCAAAGAATACATCATGGAGGGAGAAATCATCATAAGAGGGAAAATTGGATCACTAAGATCCTAGAATACAACATTGAAGTCAGACTAACCAAGCTAATTTGAGGGAAAGGATTTTATGAGTATTTGGCCCAATGCGTGGATGCCCCGATAGATGAGCAAGATACATCAAAAATAATTTTAGTAAGTCAGTATAACATTACTAGGTCCTGGGTTGCTAATAGAACCTATTTTATGAAAACTTGTTGATATTTAAATAGCCTCCCTATGCACAAAAGGATATTTTATAGGTTTTAATGAGTTATTTATATAGTAGTCCAAAGAATCATTTTAAAAAGGAGATTTGAAGAAGTACTACTCAAATGTGTTAACAACCACCAAGCTAGAAAAATCCTACAAGATATGCATTTTACCACTATGGGTAGGCATTTATTAATGAAAACAACCACAATTAAAATCATGCATACTAGATACTACTAGCCAAACCCATTTTTAGATTGTTATCACGTAGTGAAAAAAAGTTGGCATTGCTAATTTTTTGTAAGCAAGAGAAATAATTCAGCCATGCCACTAAAACTAATTATGACTGATGAACCCTTCATATAATGGGGCTTGGATTTCATTGAGATGATCAATCCCATGTCTAGCATAGGCCATAAGTGGATACTCATGACCACATACTTCTTCACAAGATGGACTAAATTAGTTCCTTTGAAATAAATGACTGAAATTATGATCCTCAACTTATTAGAAGAACTAGTAACAAGGTTTAACCCTCCTAAAAAAATCACATCCAATAATGCAAAGGCTTTCCTTGGTTTAAAAGTTTCAAATTCTACACTCAGGAATGGATTTTTCCTTAAAACTTCATCCAACTACTACCCACAAGGGAATGGGTTAGCTGAATCGGCCAACAAGAACCTCATAAGGTTAATTAAGAGAATAGGCACTGATCGATAGAGGGAATGACATAAACATATGAAAATATCTCTATGGGATGATTGAATCACTTTGAAGTAGATTCTAAAAAAATCCTCGTATGAATTAGTATATGGGAAAGAAGTGGTCATGCCCATTTTGATGGAGATTCCCACTTTACAATTGTTAAAAGCTTCTAAAATAATGGAGAATAGAGAAATGAAGGTCAATTTAGAAAAAATACTTAGTCTTTAGGAATCAGGAGAATAAGTCAGTGGCACTATGATCAGCCAAAAATAGGTGGTTTGATAAAAAGGCATCTGACCTAGTGTTTAAGTAGGGAGACTTCATTCTAAAATATGATGAAAAGGCTGTGAATCTAGGCTAACACACAAATTTTGATTCCTTATGGAGAGGAGTTTTTCACATCATCCACTATAGGTAGGGCAATGCATTTGAACTAGCAGACAAAAAAGGTTATGCATTAGATATTTTGTTTAATAAAATCTAGTTGAAGCACTTTAACTAACTTATCGGCCTTGTTTTGTACATAGTTTCCTTTTTCATTTTTGTTTCTCTTCACCACTAAGTGCCATTAGCACAAGTTGCTATGTCCCATCACCAAGTGTCTTTAGCTTGGCTCCCCTCACTTTTTAATCCTTTGATAGATGGTTATATACCCCACTACTCCTATAATTAATGTTTAGGTGACCCTAATTTCATGATCTCCTATAAGGATCACCACAAATATTTTCCTCAAGTATGTGTACTGCCCTTCTCATTTATGGGAACTAGGAGTGCTAGATGATAAATACCCATCTCCTGATTAAAAAAACATTTAAACACCTTAAGATTTATTGAGAGCACACAACTAAGCATAGAGTCTTTAACAAAGAATTATAAATGAAATTGTGAGAAAAAGTTGATATCTAATGTTTTCCTTGGATTAAAGAGAGGGTTATTTGATAATAATCATAAGATAGAACCTTCTGAGTCCTCATATGGTGGTGGACATCCTAGAAAACAAATATCTCATGGTCTAGGTAGTTGTGGAGAGCTTCTCCCTCAATTTGTAAGGAGAAAATCATATGCTTCCGCCCCTGCAGAACCTAAGCCTATGATACCAAATGTGAAGAGTGTCACCAAGGGATGTTGTATGGACCCTAAACTAGTCCTTAAATTTACAAATGGGATATTTGATCCCAAATTAACAAATAATACAAATAATAGAAGGGAGGGTGCTCATGCTTCCATACTCATAAAAGTTTAGGACAATGACTTTGAGCCATTCGGCTTTAGAATATGGAGCTCTACCCTGACATAATATATGGTGCCTCTCATGCACATGTACCTAAAGCTTATTTATTTATGTGAAAAAAGATACAACATCAACACTAACATTATCATAGGCCACCACCTAAATGTGGAGATAAGTGCTAGAGAAGTGAAGGAGATATTTTGACTCCCTAATGACCCGATAAAAAACATATACAATATTGAGAGCTTGTAGACTGTATGGGACACTCATGTCTAAATTTTGAAGTTCTTGAACTCATCTCTCCATATAAATTACACAAAATCACCACCTTTTCCCATTTCTCTCTCAATCTTTATGACATAAGATATGAAATGTGCCCTCTCTATGCTGACATTCATCTTCAGACTAGACTCAGACACTAGTGTCTATGATTTATAGTGGGGTGAAATCTTCCTCTTGAAGATGGTGATAAGGGAGAAGGAATATAAAATGGACTTCATAGATGCCATTGTTGATGCCTTTTATAATTAGTTGGTGAATTTTTTGGTCAAAAATACCTTTAAGTATTCTTCTTTCCTTCTCCACATGATCTTTTATCATATTACCAAGTTATTTTCACCATACTTCACCATCAAATCGATAGATATGGGAACATATCAATATACCATGATCCCCATCTCTATATGGACCCACATCCTTTTATCCATGTAGGATTACCATGAATTTATGAAGTGCTTCCTATTCTTGGTCTTGATCAACCTCAGTTAGGAAGCCATTATCATTCAGATGATAAACCACCATAGAACGTGGCTCACTAGCTAAAAAAATCCCATGTGAGTGGTTCTTCAAACCCCACTTCACGTTCATCAGAGTTCATATATTTAAGGAGGAGCCATTCTAGCTCCCTCACATGCTCATAGATAGGACCTTGGCCTTGGAGTTGGCCTACTAGCTCAATGTGGTGGATTTAATATATGGCATGGGTCAAAAGAAGAGGGCCTTATATGACATCCCCTTTTCAAGGGGGGTATTACAGCTATGAGGAGGTCATAAGAGCATCTACTTGTTCTCGAATTGGTAGAACTTGACCTAAATCAAATTAATGATCAATGGATTTATGACCCAACTAGCCATATAGTCACTCTTAAGACCACTGTCCCCTTCATTCATGAGCCCCATCTATACTTCAAATAATGGAAGTCATTGATGGAAGATGACATCAAAATTTATGTTGATCTATCAAAGATCCCTTTAGATACCCTCTAACTCTGGGAATCTTTCTATAAACTGGTCCAAGATTTTAATCCAGTGAACCTCATGACCAAAGGTATAAGATTAAAACTCATCTAGAGGGGTTGTAACAAGGAAAAAATGGAAGCCTATTAGAATTATAGGAAGTAAATAATCTAGAGGAAACTTAAATTTGAGGAGTTGGAGACTGATGAGTAATTTAAAAATATCTAGGATGAGTATCATGAGGAGGATACTCAGGCAAAAGAAGATATTTCAATGGAGGAAGAAGAGGATGCCCACTCAAAAAAAGTGGAGTAAATATTCATAATTTAGAGCCTATATCCTATCCCCCTCCTCTATATGTATCTCCCCAACAATAGGAGTAGGTCAATCCAAGGTGACCCAAAGTAGGTGTATCTCAACCTAGCTCCAAAGTGTAAGTTTCTATCTCTCCTCTTGAGCCCAAGTAGAAAAATACATGTTTTACTCACCCTCTCCTTTCCACTTCTTCTTCATTCTTTACTTCTTCTTTTCCTTCCATTGTTTCTACCTCACTCACTTCTTAGCCATCAGCCATGCTTCCACTAATTTTCACTCCTCCATCTTTAGCTACCACAATTAAATCAATCATGGCACAATCACCTTCCATCCCTCTTGATTGTCCCTCATGATTTTCACCTTCCACATTGACCATTCACTTGATCATTCTTGAAGGAATAACATCTACTGCTTCATAGTAAAAAGTGACCACTCCTTTTAGATTACCATAGGGATCCCCCTTCATGGGGGAAATAATTAAATCATAGGATTAGTTCCACTAGTAGTTAGAGATTACAAGGAAAGCCTATGAATCCTAGGTAGAAAAAAGAAGATGAAAAGTGGATAAAGCCCTGACAACACCACACTGTAGTCATTCTTTAACCCTACAATATTTAATGATTTTTCACATGATGTTGATAGTAATCAAGCCCTAAGATTAGATGTAGCTAGGATATTACTCGATCCACATTGTTAGCCTTAGCCTCATCTAGGTGAGGTCATATGATAGGGTCAAACTAATGGAAGAAACCCAAAATTCTATCACAATAGACTACCTCAAGATAGGCCATCAAATAGAGAAGAAATAATAAGAACTTGCAAGAGCCACCATCAATCACCTAAATGTAGAGGCCAAAGCTAAAAATTTGGAGATCATAAAGATGAGATCTAGCTTATAGATCCACATCACCTATGAGAGCTTTTAGTTGGAAGCTAACTAAAGAGTTTAGCTATAAATCCAAGTAGCATAACTAAAGACTGAAGTAAATGGCCTAAAAATGGAAAAAGAGGCCATAAAGAATAAACTATAGGAGAAATAAATAGAGCTCATGTAGACTCATAAGAGTATCTTTGAATCTACAAATGTGTAGTAATAGATGTAATAATAAATGTAGAAAGAGTCCTAGGCCAAGGACCTAGAAATCTAGTAGCTAAAGAATGACCTTATCACACATTCCCAAAATGTCGACATCATCCCAATTATCCAGTAATTATATGTTTCATATTACGAGAGGATAAATAATATGGCCTCATAATTGAAACTAGTGCTTGGGTTTATTATGGACTCAAAGTGGTTAATACACAAGTGAGCATGTCTATGGATCAGGGCCTCACTTTTATATCCTCAAGGTCCAAGATTCATAACTCCTAGTCCATAAGCTATATAATGTGATGGATGAGATGTTCCAGGCAATGGGGGTGGATGATAAAAGGTAGGTGATGATAAAATTCAATGAATTCTTGAGTTGTTGCAAGGCTACATCAAAATACAAGGCATTTTTGAATGCCTTAGAATAAGTGGTCTAGGATATAAAGGGACACATTAAACAACTAATCTAGTTATGAATCCCCTACCTATTCCTCATAGATAACATGGTCCTTTCAAAGGACAAGATAAAAGAGCTGTTGGTTATGAAGTATAATGACCATACCATATTTATGGACCCTAGGTTAGACACCAAAACATCTTTGAAGTAGACACTATTCTACATCGCCTCATCTATCTTGAATTTTAGATGTGAGTAGTTGTATAGGGTGTAATCAACATCTACTTTAAAGAGATATTTAATGTGGATAGAGCCTTCAAGGCTCTCAAGAAGAAATCTCATCCTTCAGAAGTAGAGTGGATGCCTTTGAGCACCACTCTATAGAAGTTATAAGTTTTGAAAGCCTTACTTTTTTACAATTTTGCTTTGATTGGTCTACAAAAACTAGAGTTTTTGGGTTCCTTCATCTGCAAGTGGATTCCCCTATAAGTCACTAGGAACTATAGATCAGATCCACATTTTAAAGTTTTTCAGGTAGTTGTTTTTAAATTTTTGGTTAAGTTTCATCTCCTTTCATCAGAACCACATGACACCCCAACGCTCATTCTTCATAAAATAATTCTTGGCTTCCCTAAACTTAATGTCAAATCACCATGTGGCATCACAATATTCCTTAGGAGAGAAGGGATTTACTTTATAATACAAAGGTACACCATTGGTTATTCAAGTGAATAGGACCCATATGGTAGCTCTATCTCTAAAAGTCATTCCCTTGTGTCATGCATCATCATGCCACTTATCTACGGTATGGTTTTTTATATTAGAGCTTAGAGATATGCCATTGGATAAGATAAGTGGGCCTCATTTCCATTAGGAATTTCAAAATTAGTTCAAATAGATACATGCATTGCTATAGTGCTTCATCTTAGCATTGAGGAAATCATGAGGCATTAAGGTTGTGTCATATCTACGATTTAAGAACTATTTGCACTTATGAGCCTCAAAGTTAGCCTTTTTAGTTTATAATGGCCTCATCATGAATGTGAGTGCTAAGATCTAGGGGTTGATTCATTTTGTCTTAAAAATACCATCATGCCTATATATCAAGGTCTCTTTCTTTTGTAAAGGGATTTTAGATAGTTAATAGTGTGTTATTTTCATGACTGTTATCAGAGAACAACCATTGTAATATTTTTAGTTTTAATAGAAATAGTAGCATTTGTTGTTTTTGATTTCAAGAACTTAGTAAGTTCCCCTAAAAGGAAGGATCAAATAGTTTATACTATGCCTTTGGGCCTTTGTATTTTATTCTCCTCCCAACAATGAAGAGGATGTGGTGTTCTGTGTTAAATTATGTGTGGAAATAATTGTTGTCTATTATTTATATTCTTTGCTTTTATGGTGTTGGATTTTGTTTATATTATAGGCTTTAAAATCATCCATATTCTCTTTTAAATTGTTTGTAATGTTTTAAAGGTTTTAAGATATTTTATGCAATAATTAAGAATGATACATGAAGAATTTTGGTGCAATCACCTTAGATAGTTTAATTTTAGTTTTCTTTGCATTTCCTTCTTCCCCTTTTCCTCCCCAATTATTCAAAAATCTAACTTCTAAAATCCTAGAGGTTACTTAATAGATAATAATTTTAGTCCCATATCTATAAAGCTTCTCATAAGGGGTTATTTTTTGAGAACAAAAGTTTTAGGCATCAACATGTACCATAAATAAATCTGTTCTAATATGAAATTGCACAAATATGAAAACTATTTCAACATATGAAATGACAATGTTTATCAAAAATTACTTTGGCAAAAGTTTTCAATAATAAATGATCTCTAGGATGATCCAAATTCATACACACCACTCAATCAGATTACCCCTTCTCTTGCATTGATGGCATTAATTAAGCTAGTGGAATCCATCCACTACTTTATTAGGGTCATGAATTTGAGATTCGATAAAATAAATAATAATATTAAAAACCAAAATATTCATTCTTGATATTTCATTTTATCTAATTAAAAATACACTAAATATAGAAATACCACAAACATTCATGTAATCCATCAAATGAAGTGAATGGAATCCAAGCATCTAGTTTATTATAAATAATAAATAGAATACCAAAAATAGTCTTCAATATAATACACCATCTGGGTAATGGATATCTATATCGCCAGTTGATTTATCTATTAAGAAACTTATAATATTATTTCTCCATGATATAATACTATAACCCTAGCTAATAAATTATTTGTATTCCATATATAACAATAGCCAGTCCTTGCATATAATTATGTTCTATATTTAATCTCATAAATATAATGAATGATTTATATTTAAACATTATATAGATTTTATAAACACCAATATAATCAAACATCCATTATTTGATGTTATATCAATTATAACATAG
The DNA here is from genome assembly GCA_037957365.1 of Torreya grandis. Lineage (NCBI taxonomy): Eukaryota > Viridiplantae > Streptophyta > Pinopsida > Cupressales > Taxaceae > Torreya > Torreya grandis. Next base: position 1,335 of record JARHVA010005591.1, on the reverse strand, counting down.
TTGAATGTATAATGTATATATATATATTAATGCATTCATTTAATTATATTTCACATACTTCATTTATACAGTATACCACTAAGGTGACATCCACTATCTTTCACCTTAGTGTGTAATGTATACATGAAGTATACAATTAATTTAAAACAAGGCACCATAACCATTTATTTAATTACAAAAACTCCATTTCCCATAATGAATAAATACATAGATTTTTCTATACTTCAAACTTAGTTCATATTTATCTCTAAACATATTCAAATAATCTTAAATCAAAATAATCATTCATGCTTTGCCTACTGTATAAGTGCAAATATAAATAAACACAACTGCTTTCACCCTATTTAGATTTTATTCAAAGCATTTATTAACACCTAGTAAAAACAATCAATTAACACCTAGTCAAAAACCTTCTCAGGTATCGACGGTAATTTCTAGATTGGGCTGATTATGAAAAACTCAACACATATCTAAGTAATCAAAAGTATTATGCATATAAACCTATAGGAACTCATATACTGAGTTTTTATACATCTACAATATATATATATATATATATATATATATATATATATATATATATATATATATATATATATATATATATATATATATAGTCCATATTAATAACAAAGATACATAGTTCATCTTAATAATAAATACACATAGTCCTCATTCATGTATGATAGAAAATAAATAAACTTAGTCATGAAACCTTATAATTACACTAATATTCACATTTTTATAAAACCAAATAGTAATCCTATAGTTGAACTATGTATCTACCCATACTCGGGTAACACCAAATGATTACATAGAAGATCCTAATTATGAATACAATCTATTATGGATAATTAGGATTTCATAACCTTTATTTTGATTTCATCCTAAAATTTAAGCTTATTCAAGTATCAATAACATCTTCTAACTATAATTTACCTAGTTTTGTTAAAGTTTGAGTTAACGAATTGAAGTTACACACACACACACACACACACACACACACACACACACACACACACAGAGAGAGAGAGAGAGAGAGAGAGAGAGAGAGAGAGAGAGAGAGAGAGAGAGAGAGAGAGAGAGAGAGAGAGAGAGAGAGAGAGAGAGAGAGAGAGAGAGAGAGAGAGAGAGAGAGAGAGAGAGAGAGAGAGAGAGAGAGATACAATCATATTTAAGTTTGACAGTCCATTTTGAGGTATGTATATATGTGCTTATGTGTATGTATATAGTTATAATTAAGTCCTATAGTTTAATTATGCATCTACCTATACTTTGGTAACACCAAATGATTATGTAGAAGATCTTGTATGCAATAAGAAATGCATCATTTAT
>JARHVA010005590.1:1120000-1156504 GCA_037957365.1 Torreya grandis | reverse complement strand
TAAAATTTAATGTAATATTTACCAAAAAAAGTGGTTTCAATATTTTCTCTAAGCAAGTAGCAAAATATCAAATTTTCTTAAAGGTACAATCATAAAATCATATCAACATTTAAAAATTAGGTAATACCCAACAAATAGAAGAAGTCTATGGAAGACAATATTTAAAATAAATAAAAAAAATCCAAGAAACCCTTTTTTCTACATGAAAAAAATTAAATATTAAGATGACCACACTTAACAAGAACCAAAAAATAAATAAAAATGGCATAGCTAAAAAAAAATTATTTCTTGAACCAAGTGTACATTTACTTCAATACATAATTTATATTGTGTATATTGAATTAAATATGTGTACTCTATGATGTTGTATTTTCATTTTTAATATATAATACCATACATTAAAAGTTCGTTATATGCATTCCCAAATTATATAATCGATATCTTGTTTTTCATCCAATACTTTTTTCTTTCTTTGTTCTCATATTTTTACATGCATGATGAAGAAAATATTTTGTTGCCTTAGAGTTTGAAACTGTGATACTTTTTTTAAAAGTTCTATATCTAGGTTCATATTTTGCAACATATTAAACACTATCATAAACAAGGCCAAATCTTCTAGATAGAGAGCCAACACTATAAATTTTTGATAAGTAAATAATGTTGGATTCTAAAAACTTTAGGCAAGATTTAAACATGGATTCCATCTATAATGATGAAGGTATAGGTAGTTTACAATAACTATTGTTTACTAAAAATTGTGATATGTTCAAATTGTATTCTCTCATAAAATGTGATGTTGTTAATGTTATCCCATATATAAAATTACTCCATGTTGTACATTTTTTCATGTTTTCATATACATAACATGCAATAACATTTATGTAAGTATCAAGTACAATTACTTTGTGTTATTATTAAAAATTTACTAAATAACATTGTATGAGGCTTCAAATTAATTATTTGTTTATTAAAATGCCATGTTTCAAACTATGTTGAATGAAGCAATAATAATAACAATAGAGTTGATTTCAAATAGATTTAATGTTTTTACTTGGCAATTATTCAAGTTAATTGATAAAATAACTATTTAACATATTTTGATGGACTACATAGTTTTTTGATATATTTCCAACCTAATAGATAAATAAAATGTGTAATGCAATATTCATTTAATTTTTTTATTATATTATATAACTAAACAAATAAATTAACGATATGTCTGATATAAGTAAACTATTGTATATAATCAAACTATTGTATATAGACACATATAAAAAAAATCAATTATAGGTTGAAGAGTAACAACATATAGATGCACATACCTACGCAGTAAATTGGGATAGTATTGGTAGAACTAGGAAAATACTAGTCTCCACAAGTGTTTGATCAAAACAAATTGGAAATTATCTAAGTGCATGCCTTCTCACTTAGCTTGTCAGTTATAATTATGGTAAGTGTTATATCAATCCCCCCTTTTAAACTAATATTTGTATGATGATTTACCAATTTTATAGAATCTAAATTTTCATAGTTTTATCTTATTTAGATCACATTAACAATGTCCAAAATTTTAAATAACTTGATTAGAGATACTATTCATGAGAATTGTATTTAAAAAAATATAAGAACTTATATGCATGTGTTGGTTTGAATATGATAGTGTTCTTCACTCACATTTTATAGATGAGGATTATGTGCCAAACAAAGGGAAACCTTTCCTACTTGGAGACTATGCCATTCCTAACTCAACTTTCTTTCAGAGCTTATGACAAAGGGAAATGATATGAATTTTGATTATTCATAATGATAGTTTATTCTTGGATCACTAATACGACATGTAATTATATGGTCAGGAATAATTTTAATCATTTATTCAAAATGAAATTTTTTTATATGCAATAAGTCAATTTTTTTAATCTTATATTTCATTCTGTTACTCGTACTATCTGGCCTAGGGCCCTTTGTTAGACCACTTGTCATGAGCCTAGATATGGGGGGGGGCACTCTTTTGGAAATTGAGTTATCTCAAAATATTATTTATTAGGGTTCTAACCCCACCCATCAGGTGGTGTCAACTCTTTTTGAATTTGGCAATCACACCATTGGCTAGGTCAACTTATATGCCTCTAAAGATGATGTGGAACACACATTGATGTAGAGATGGTTGGAATACTCTCTAATGGATACACATTGTATTCTTTGTGGTGACTTCAACATGATTGAGTTTGATGAAGATAAATAAGGATGTTTCCCATGATTTGGTGTGTAAGATAATGGGAGGCATGGTTTTATATGCAAAATAAACATGGGTTTTTTATCCCAACCATCATAAGAGGAGGGAATCAAATTCTCCTTGGTTCACATTGTCTAATTTTTTGTCGATGAGAAGATCAATTTTTTATGAATCTTGATAGTGCCTTCTTAGAAAAATAAGACCTTTTCTTCTTCACTCTTTTCCATGATCAACCCATTTATGTGATCCCAAAAGCTTTTTTGTATGACCATCATATTATTTGCTTTTGCATTGAGTGAACCACCCCACAAGTTAAATCCCATAATTCTTAGTTCTACCTCAATAATTATCATCTCAAGCATGAGTGGACTATGGAGAATATCACTAGAATATCAATCTTGGCTCCTAGACCCACATGGGACATTTGATTAGTTGAGTGGCAGGATGATGTAATAGCCTACACCACCTCTTCTCTCTAGATTTATGGCAAACAAATACCTCTCTCTAGGTGACATATTAATAGTGCTACAAATGTGAATATCTTAAGGTTTCATGGGAAATAAAAGTAGTGACTTTAATCCCTCATTTTCATACTTAGGATACCATGTGGAGACATAAGCTCTAGTCATCTGAGGCTTACAAGGCTAGAGGAGCACAACTTAGAGCACAAATGTATTGTATAAAAGTTGGTGATAAATTGACCAAATGATTTTTATATCTCCTCCATTCAAGACAACCTATAGACAAAATTAAATCTATTAGATGTACTTCAAATAGATTTATCAAATTTCCTATCATCTTTAAAGCACGTGTGCATCACTATCATGGAGTGTCTACTACATAAGCCTCCTCCCTTGATTTTGAAGTTTCTCTCTCTAAATGCCTTGAAGTTGTCCCCTCTAAGCTCTCAAAATATCAAAGAGTTCCCTATGATATGCCCCTCAACCTCATTGACATTAAGGAAGTTGTTATGTAGATGGCCTTTGACAAGGTCCCAAGAGTTGGTAGGGTTCCCTATGAATTCTATCAAACCCTCTAGGGTACTGTCAGAATTGATCTTCATAAAGTCTAAAGATATTTTTACAACTCTTTGGGACATATAATTAATCAAGGAAACATCAAGTTCATTACTAATGCCAGTGGCTTGAGGTAATTACCAACTGGAGGCTCATCACCTTGCTTAGAGTATCTTACAAAATCATAGCTAAAGTTTTAGCCTAAAAAATCAATAAGTTTCTCTACTTAATTATGAGAAGTGAATAAATAAGGCTTATTCAACATAGATACATATTGGATAATGTTATTCATATCTAGGAAGGTATGGAATGGGCTAGGATATCTAACTAGAAGGCATTATTCATCAAGATTTATTTTGAGAAAGATTCTGATCAGATTGAATGGACTTTTATTATATTTATGCTTTAGGCTCTCGGGTTTGGTCCTAGGTTTATTCATGTTGTTAATGTATTATTTTAATATGCAATATCTTATATTACTATTAATTGCTCTCAATCCCAAAACTTTTAGCTTCAAAAATCTAGTAGATAAGGGTACCCCATTAGGCCTTCCCTTTATGTTCTAGCTACTGAGGACTTCAATTATCCTTAGGATAGCCATTCTTCTAGGGGTTTGGTGAAGGGGTATTTCTCTCCATAACTTAGACTACTAGTTGATCAATGGGCACTTTACTGATGACTCCTTTCTCACACTTCAAGAGGATGAGGAATTTGCTAAATATTAGGAATTTAATATTCACATGGTAAAATGGTGAGTTATTGTATAGTAAAATAATACTTACAGTTATGTTATATAATTATTCTAATATATTACAAAATATATTTGCAATACATTATTGTTTGTAAATGATCTAACAATCACATGATTCTAAGAGAGAATCATCGGTTGTTGACTCCCCATTGATGGGTAATGGTTTGCCTATATATTTATATCTATATCTATGTGTATGTAATTAATGTGATATAATATTATTCTATGTGTTATTTGGTTATGTTCACATCCATGCATTCTTTCATTGATTGAAATTGTGTTTGGCTCCTCCAAATTATCACAACAGTATCAAAGCAGGAGGGGGTGGTCATTCTTTTGGTGCTTGAGTTATCTCAAAATATTATTCCATTAGTTCTGATCCCACCCATCAAGTGGTCTAGACTCTTTTTAACTTTGGTAATCACATCATTGGCTTGGTCAAATTGTATGCCTCTAATGAAGTTGTGGAACACACCTTGCTCTAGAGATGGTTGGAAGACTCTTTCTAGATACATATTGAATTATTTATTTTGACTTTAACATGATTGCATTTTTTGAAGACAAAGAAGGATGTCTCCCCATGAGATGGTGTGTAGGATAATAGGATCCATGGTTTTACATGCAAAATAAAAATGGGTTTTTTTTATCCCAACCATTATAGGAGGAGAGAATCAAATTATCCTTAGTTCACATGGTTTACTAATTTTTGTCAAGAATAAGATCAAGTTCTTAAGAATATTGACTATGCCTTGTTAACTAAAACAAGACCTTTTATTCTTTACTTCTATTCATGATTGACCTATTTTTATGATCCTAGACACTTTTTTGTATGACCATCATCTTATTTTATTCTGCATTGAGTGGACCACCCCACAACTTAAATACCACAATTATCAGTTCTACCTCAATATTTCTCATCTCAAACTTGAGTGTACTATGGTGCCTATCATTAGAATATCAAACTTGGATCCTAGACCCTAAAGGGACATTGACTGGATTGAGTGGTGGGATGATGAAATAACCCACATCACCTCTTTTATCTGAATTTATCACAAACAAGCATCTCTCTTTAGGTGACATATTCATAATGATATAAATATGAATATCTTAAGGTTTCATGAGAATTAGAACTCATGTCTTTAAGACCTCATTTTCATATTCTGGATACCATGTCAAGATATAAGCTCTAGTTATTTGAGGCTTATAAGGCTAGAGGAGCACAACTTAGAGAACAAATGCATTGGTTGAAAGTTGGAGATAAAGTGACCAAAGGATTTTTATCTCTTCTCCATTCAAGAAAAATTATAGATTAAATTAAATCTATTGTATTCCCTTTAGATAGATTTACCAAATTTATTGACATCTTACAAGCTTTGAGTGCATCATTATCATTGAGTTTTTACTATGCAACCCTCCTCCCCTATTTATGAAGTTTCTCTCTCTTAATGCCTTGAAGTGGTCCCCCCTAAGATCTCAGAAGCTTAAATACTTCCTTATGATAGGCCCATAAACCTTAGTGAACTTAAATAATTTATCATGCAGATGGCCTCTAACAAGACCTCAAGAGTTAGTGGGTTTCCCTATGAATTCTATCAAATCGTATGGGATACTGTTGGACTTGATCTTCATAAAGTATACTTTAAAGATATTTTTTCCAAATATTTGGGACATATCATTAATCAAGGTAACATCAAGTTCATTTCCAAGTCTAATGACCCTAAAGTAATTAGTAATTAGAGGTCGATCACCTTGCTTAAATTATATTACAAAATCATAGCTAAATTTTTATCCTATAAAATCAAACATTTACTCCACTTAATTGTGAGAAGTGAAAAAATAAGGTTTATTAAACATAGAAACATATTGGATAATGTTATTTATATATTGGAAGATATGGAATGGGCCAGAATATCCAATAAGAAAGCATTATTCAGCAAGATTTATTTTGAAAAAGATTATGATTGGATTCAACGGCCTTTTATTATAGCTATGCTTCAGGCTCTTGGGTTTGGTCCCACGATTGTTTAAATTATTAATATGTTATTTTAATATGCAAGAGATTATATTATAATTAATGGATCTCAATCCAAAAACTTTGATCTTCATAGATCTATTAGATAGGGGTGCTCCCTTATGTATTCTCTTTACATTCTAGCTTCCAAGGACTTCAATTATCTTTTGGATATCCATTCTTCCACAGGTTTGGGGAAGGGTATTTCTCTCTATAACTCAGACCACTAGTTCATCAATGGTTACTTTGTTGACGAATCCTTCCTCACTATTTAGGAGGATCAAACCTCTATTAAATATTGGGAATTTAGTATTCACATGGTAAATTAGTGAGTTATTGTATAGTAAAATAATACTTATAGTTATTTTATTTTTTTAGTCTAGTAAATTTTAAACTGTATTAGTGATATATTATTATTTTTAATAGGTATAATAATCACACAATTCTAGGAGAGAATTATGGGTTGTTGATTCCCTATTCATAGGTAATGGTTTGCCTATATATTTTTATCTATACCTATGAGTATGCAATTAGTGTGTTATAATATTATCTTCTGTGTTCTTTGGTTATGTTTGCTTCAGTTAATACTTTCATTGATTGAAATTATCTTTGTCTCCTCAAAATTATCAAAGTGGTATAAGAGCAGATGAAAATATGAGATGACATAAAAGTAAAATAGGGCTAGTGCTTGATTTTATTGTTGTCCCAATTCATGAGCCCTATTATGACTTGTTTGAATCTAGAATATAAGTCTTTTTTCAGTTTAAGAACTATTGTTTTGTGTGAAAAAATAAATTTGGTTTATCTAATGTTTGTTTGGATTTTATTTTTGAGATGTGACTAAAAATACACCAAGGAAAAAGAAAATAGAGTGAAGATAGAAGCTTCAATTCTTGGAAGATGATCCACACATAATGAATGATGAAGATATCATTAGATTATTTAGGGAACAAGTTTCAAAAAATTCTATTATAATTTAATAGCTTAAATAGGCTTAATTGTTCTCCTCATATTATTGTTAGATATAATTTTATATTGAAACACTTACTTATATTTGCATTAATATTTAGTCGAATCTATATGTCCCAGATTGGTGATGCCTATCCCTCAATACTCATTTTCTAGTGTCTTAGACTTACCATTCTTCATTTCTTTTGTTGCAAACTTCCCTGATTTTGAAATTCATTGAGATTAACATGTCAAACTCCATTGAATCTATTTTTTGACATGTTTGATTCACTCTACAATAGTATTATCTTCATATCCTATCATTATGTCTTCTATAGTTATTCTACCCAACCTAACACCACCAGTCTTTCTCCATCATGTATTTTATATTTCAAAGAGGCTCATCTTTAGGATCACACATCACCTATAGTCAAGACCACCTCGACAACTATCAAGACCATGTTCTCACCTGGATCATTCTCAAATCATGGTAAAACTCATATCGAGTATGGTATTTTCAATATTACCTTTTAAATTTGAATATTTAATTGAAATTAAAGTCTTTTGTATGTAATAGTCATTATAAAATCTAATTTATATAGTCATTATACTTTATAAAAGTCATATTTAATTGTTCTATGCCATTTTTATTGTAAACAAATTATGTTAAATAAATTTTTGTTGTCAAAAGAATATTCTAAAATAAATAATGAATTAAAAAAAATTGTTGCAATTGTATATGGATGCATTATCAGGTAAATGATGTCAGGTTTGTAAAAGGTATCTCAAGAGTATGGGGGAGGAATTCTCTTCATTGATCTAGCTATTTGAGTTATGTGGAAGAGGTAAGAGGAAATGGAGGAAGAGGATTTATATTCCTCTCATCAGTCACCAACAATGGGGACAATATGATTTGGTGACACTTGTTTCAGATGTGTGGCATTGTAGTTACATTTCATTTTCTTTGGTTTTTGTAATAAGAAAAGAGTTTCATTTCTATTCAATTGAATATGTGAGTTATTCCTATGTAATCCCCTAATGTAAAAACATATTAGAGCACTAATTAAAATTATTTTATCACTCATGGATATTCAAAAGGTTAGTGGTGATCTAGAAAAGTATGTGAAGTGAATAGGTTGATGGGATCCTATTCATGTCCAAGTTTATGGTAAACCTGTTAAAAACCATGGAAGTTTGAGTAGTGACTTTAATTTTGGATCAAGATCATGAGTTCATCTCCATTGGTATTCACATGGTAGATATTAAGGGGGGAATGTTGGTAAAGATGTGTTATACCATGTAAAAATTAAGGGGGGAATGTTGGCAATTTAATATTCACATGGTAAATTAGTGAGTTATAATATATTAAAATAATACTTACTATTATGTTATATTGTTAGTCTAATATATTAAAAACTATATTTATAATATATTATTGTTTGTAATAGGTCTAAAAATTACATGATTCTAGGAGAAAAACATGGGTTGTTGAATCCCTATTCATAGGTAATGGTTTGCATATATTTTTTTATCCATACCTATAGGTACGCAAATAGTGTGATATAATATTATTATGTGCATTCTCTAGTTATGTTTGCCTCCATGAATACTCTCATTGATTAAAATTATGTTTGGATCCTCCAAAATATAACATTGGTATACGAGCGAATAAAAATTTGAGATGGAATAAAAGCTAGATAGGGGTAGTGATTAATTTTATTATTTCCCAAATTCATGAGTCCTATGATAGCTTGTGAAAATGTAGAATATAAGTCTTTTTCAACTTTAAGAATTATTATTTTGTGTAAAAAAATAATTCTATATTATTTAGTGTTTGTTTGGAGTTTTCTTTTAGAGTTGACTAAAAATACACCAAGGAGAAAGTAAACATAGTGAAGATAGAAGCTTCAGTTCTTGGAAGATGATCTACTTAGAATGAATGATGCAAATATCACTGGCCTATTTAGGGTATGACTTTCAAAAAATCCTATTATAGTTCAACAAATTAACAAGGGTCAATTTTTATCCTCATATTCTTGTTAGATCTAATTTTCTACTAACACACCTTAGATTTGCATTGATCTTTAGTCCGCTCTATAGGTCCTAGATCAATGATGCGTATCCCTCAATATGCATCATATGGTGCTCTTGGACTACCATTATTCATTTCTTTAGTTGTATAATTTATTAACCTTGAAATTCAATCAGATAAACATGTTAAACTCCATTAAAACTATTTTTGACATGTTTGACTTGATCTTTAATATCATTATCTTCAGATCCTACCATTACATCTTTTATAGTTATTCTACCCAACTTAATTTTTTTTGTCTTTATCCATCATGTATTTTTTATTTTGAATAAGATCGTATTAAGGGGCATACATCACCTACATTTAAGACCTCATCGAAAAATATCAAGACTACATCCTCACTTGGTTCATTCTCAAACCATGGTAAAACTCTACTAGTCATGATCTTTTCAATATTCTCTTTTGAGTTTTGATATTTAATAGAAGATAGGGTCTTTTTTATGTAATAATAATTATAAATTCCAATTTATATCATCATTAGATTTTATAAAAGTCACATTTAATTATTATATGTTATTTTTTATTGTAAATCAATTATGTCAAATATATTTTTATTGTCAAAAGAGTATTATAAAATAAATAAATAAATAAAACTAGAAATTTGTCTCAATTTTACATGGATGCATTATCAGGTAACAAACATTAGTTTTGTAAAAGATATATCAAGAGTGTGAGGGGAAGAATTCTCTTCATTGATCTAGCTATTTGACCTATATGAAAGAGGTCACTAGAAATGGAGGAAGGAGGATTCTTATGCCTCTTGTCAGTCACCAGTGATGGGGCCAATATGATTTGCCAACATTTTTATTTAGTTGTGTGGTGTGGTAGTTGTATTCTTTATTCAATATGTTTTGTAATAAGAACAAAGGTTTATTTCTCTTCACTTGAATATGTGAGCTATTCCTATGTAATCCCCTAATGTAAAAAATATATTAGAGTATTGATCAAGAATTACTGTAGCACTCATGGATATTGAAAAGGTTAGTGGTTATCTAAAAAACTACATGAAGTGAATAGCTTGATGGGCCTCTATTGATGTCCAGGTTTATGGTAAACCTATTGAAAACCATGGAAGTTTGACAAGGAGTGATTTTAATTTTAGATCATGATCATGAGGTTAGCTCTATTGGCAGCACATTATAGTTTGAGAATGAGATGTGTTCTACCATGTACAAACTAAGGGAGGGGGGAATGTCAAGAATTTAGTATTCACATGGTAAATTGGTGAGTTACCATCTAGTAAAATAGTACCTATGGTTATGCTATATTGTTAATCTAATATATTACAAACTATATTTGTAATATATTATTGTTTGTAATGGTTCTAACAACCACATGATTTTAGGAGAAAATCATGGGTTGTTGACTCCGTATTCATAGGTAATGGTTTTCTATATATATATATATATATATATATATATATATATATATATATATATATATATATATACACACACATATGGGTATGCAAGTAGTGTGATATAATATAATTTTGTGTGTTCTCTATTTATGTTTGTCTCAATGAATATTTTTATTGATTGAACTTTTTTTGGCTCCTCAAAATTATAATAATTATGCTATGGAATGCCTTGACATTTTCTACCTCACCTCTGGGTCTTCCATTCAATGGTAGAAAACACAGTGTTATCATTAGTTCCTTTCACCCAAACCTCCTTAGTTGGAGGCATATAAGTGTTAATGGTCCTTATTGGGGTTCACTTTAAATTCTTAGGCATTCCATTTTATTTTAGAGCCTTGCCAATAGATTTATGGTCCTATGTGGTTCAAAGAGTAGAGAAAAAGATCTCCTTCTGGATCACCATCCATTGACCCTAGTTGGGAAGTTCTAGACCTATTCTAAGGTGCTCACTACTACTAATGTTTATTACTCATCTTGTTGGGATCCTTCCAATGACTCTTATGTGAAGGTCAAAAAACTCCTAAGAGACTTTCTATGGGCTAATTATGAATGTCATCACAATTTTCACCAAGTCTCTTAGACTATTTGTTGTCTCCCTAAATAAGATGGTGGGATTGGTCTCATTAATATTAAGCTTCAAGGGCTTGATTTTAGTGTTAAATGGATCATCAAAACATTGGAAGGGGATGAGGCTTGGAAAATATTATTGAGGCACTACATCACTTAAGGTTGCTTGCTTGGCAGAAAATCCTAGTAAGGATTGGTTCGCATAATGTTCTCATCACTCGTGTGTTGGTTAAGATAGGGGCAATTTTGTCATGAAAATCATCTATAAGGCCTATGAAAAAATCAAAACTCACCTCATCTAGGTGGGGGAAGGGTTTGGAAATGGTATTTCTTTTAATTCCCAATCCCTATAGTGGTCTCCCATGTTCAATTCACATAATGTCTCTTTAGCCATGGTCCTTTGGGTCAAAATCCTAAGACTATTTAAAAAAGGTATTAACATGATTAGAGACCTTTTCTATAAGATCACTCAGGATTGAATTACTTGGAATATGGTTAAGTATAAGTTCAATCTAAATAGGTAAGCTATAAAATCCATTTTTGAATTATAGAGTTTCATACTTGAAGAGAACTTACACAAAATTGGAGTTTCCTCTCTTAAACCATGGTAGAAGGATTGGTCTTGGCCAAAAACTACACCATTTTGTAACTATTACCCAATGTTAGGTTATAATCTTTTAGACCCTCAGCATATTGATACTAAAGCCCTCAATCATAATTGGTCTCTTAAATCTCTCCATCAAGTTTGGGCTCAAAGGTTTGATAATACTTTGGTGGCTTATATTGAGATTACAAAATCCCACTTCCTTTATTCTATTATTTACCAAAGTCTGATTGTTATGGATAAGATCAAACACCTAGGGGTTTTGAATCCCACTTTCCTAGTGTGTCACCACCTAGAATCCATTAAGCATCTCTTTTAGTTTTTCCCTCATGTCTAGTCTACCTAGAGATGGATTCATATCCTTTTAAAACCTTTTAGGTCTAGAATGTTCATTTGGAATATAGCTATTTTGGGGGACTCATCCCTACTTCCTGCAAGATATAATAGATTCTAGCAGATTTTTTGTATTGATATTATTTTTTAGATTTAGAAATATTGAAATAAAGCATATTTTAATATTGAAGCCATGAAAAAATCTTTTCTATAACTAAAAAAATTATTGTGATTGTTAATGTTGCCCTCCAAATTTAGGGTCAAACAGATAAGGTTTGACATGAGCTCCACCATTTGTAACTTTTCCTAGACCATTAAGGGAAGTGTTCCTTTTGCAATTAGTCATGAGCCTCTTGATCCACCTCCCCACCATTCCCCCGAGGGGTGTGGGTGTAGAGGGTGGCATCACCGATCTCATAATTAATAGTATTGAAGATGGAAGAGTGCCTCTCCTCGCTCTCACTGGGCATCTCATCCCCAAGGATTTAATAAGGGAAAAAAATAATGGTGGTGGGTTGGAGGTCCCCTCTATAGGATAAGTTCTTATGGTTATCATTGGCCATTTTTCCTTTCACACATGATTCCCAATAATAGAAAGATATTGTAATTAACCAATAGACTGATGGTTGGGACCCCATCTCAATTGATGAAGATCCCTTGACTCAGGGGTGGGGGGACCCTTAGGATCCTCAACCCCTTCTATTCCACCTACCACCATGTTTGTTGCTACTACTTAATGATATCCTTATTGTTTGTGTTTTTATATTTATCCTTTTTGATTGATGTGCACTTGAGTTATCTTAACACATCGTTATTTGGTTGTTTGGTGGCCTTTTATGGACTTTGGTCCTCTCAAAGCTTTTTTAGCTTGATATGGTTTTTTTGGGGTTTGACTTTTTCACCCATATTTTTTGTATGATTATCGATGTATTATATCTTGTTATATCAATTAAAATACATTTTTAAATTAAAGAAAGTGAGGGTTCCTAACTCCATTCTACTACCCACCAAAATTAGGGTAGTTTGTTTTCACTTTTTAAAATTTTAACATATAGCTAATATTTGATACTCACCATGCATGTGTACAAAGAAAGAATATATTTCTAGGTCTATAGGTACATTAATTTTTGTTTCATAAATCTAGGAACCTAAAATTTTGTATCGATAACATGTCTCTTTTTTTTTTTTTTTCTATATATATGCACACACAAATCATAGTTAGAAAAAAAAGACAACATGGTCTAGATTTTTAAGGTAATGTAGGTAATCATGAAGAGATTAATAAATCTTATTTGAATATTATAAGGATTAATCCAAAAGAGACTTTGAAACCAAAACATTTTTATATTTTTTTAATTTTATTCATGTTTCCATGAGGACCAAATTTTAGCACTGAAATACATGAAGAAGATATTTGCATCATGCTTAACGATCCCTTTATCTCATTTTTGAATTTTATCTCATCAACTTTGGATGACATTTGACCATGGCCTTCCACATAATGAGCATATATGCCAATTATGTTTTCAAGAAATTAAAAGTGAAGAGTATTTTGTATTCAAAAGCCTTATCTACAATGATATTTTTGGAAAAGATACCTTTACATTTATAGAGATTTCCATATAATCTTGAGGATCTTCATTCGATATGAAAACTACATATATTTAAATTTGTTCATCTTGGAGACACTTCAACTTTAATAGAGAACACTCGAATTTAAGTCTTTACCTAAAAATAATTTGAAGAATATAAATTCTTAGTTCTAAACAATAGGCTTCAAACACTGTAAGATATCACATATCTAGATAACATGGTCTCGATTTTTAAGGTAATGTATATGTTATAAATATCAAGCTCTGTGACTTTCAAATATTAGAATAATTATTTCCTAATATTTTTTTTCATAATTTTAATTTATCACTTTCTATTTCCTATTATATAATTGATTCTTGTAATATTTTTTTCAATTTTATTAGATATTTTTGGTTTTTAGTAGACATTAATATCTAATAAATTTTAATACAAATTTTCAAGCAAAATCACATTATTATATAACCAATTACATTATAATATATCAACATTTCAACAATTATTATACCAATATATAACATATTTACAGTTACACCATATTCAAGAATAGGACAATACTTTTTTTAAATATATTTTAAATTTCATATTTTAAATGAAATAAAATTATGACTTTCCCTCATTCTACAATATATACCGTAAATCACAGGTTGAACTTGTTTTGAACGTATGCTAAGTTGTTTACCATAGATTTTCACTGTGAATAGTTATCAGGATACATCTATTGGTAGACCTTAGAGAGATGCTGATAATTTTGATATACTTATGATCTATTCCAGTTAATCTTTCTCTTATAAACAAATCTGTCACGAGACAAATGATTCAGTAATAGAGTCAGTGATAAAGACCCAAAAAAGTTAATGTATATTGAAACCAAAATTAATATTTTAATGTTTACTTCGACAGCAGGGCATTCGGGTTATATTTTCCAGATCAACCTTCATACATAGTATAAATGTCGGGACCCAAGCCCCCGAGTTTAAAAAGCCGAGCTTCTGAAATTGTTTTCCCATGGGCCCGCATTTGCTTCATTATTGCAGTGTTGACAGTTTTGCACATACGCCGCTGCATCACATAATAACTCTTCATCGATTTCTTCCGCAAATGGCATTATAATAAGATAATGCCCCACCATTCCCCCATCCTGCCTATTTATATTTGTTACGTGCTATCTGTTTGTTTTTTCATTTTGATTTTTTTTAAAAAGGTTTCTAGTTACTGTGAATCAGACTAGAATTTCAAATCCACCAAGCCTTTCGACTCAGAATTTGGCTATGATTTGATATTTTTACCACCTGTAATCTTACGGTTTAAATTAAATTTTTAAATAAATATAAACATTAGTTTTTATTTAAGTTATTACTTATATTACAACATAGCAAAACTCCTTTTTGTAAATTAGCAACTCTCTTAATTGATTTTTAAATCGATTATTTTTCAAATATTTGACTATGATTTTATATTTTTATTAATATAATTATCTTAATCAAAAGTGATTAAAGTATTTTTATATTTCTATGATCCATATCATATTATGGATATTCACTATTTCCTAAGTTACTATCTTTATTAAGGATATTCTTTGAGGAAAATATCATACTAGTGCTTCATGTTGCTATATCTGATATTAATTATTATACATTGTTTATATCTTAGCTTCCATAAAGCATATTTTTAGTCTATATGGAGGAAATTTATTGATAACGTATATGTTTTAAAAGTTATATTTTTATATGTTATACAATAGTCTCATATTTTATCTTATAATTAATTTAATTCTTTTATTTTTATGTGTAGGTTTATAATTTGGAAGGATCCTTCAGTGAAATAATATCGATCTAATATCATTTTAAGTGTTAATGTTATTTAGTTTTCAGACATGAATTTCTAGGTAAAAAGGGTAAGAAATAAAAGGTCTCAATTCTTCTTCAAACTATTCACACATGCAAGAGTACTTGAAATCTAAAAATACCATTATCTAACACAGATCACTAGCTTTGATATAAGGATATTGGATTGGTACTTAGAAAGATACTAGATTGGTATTATTTTAGTGGAGGATCCTCCCGAATCAAGTCATCTCAAATATAAGAGGGACAGGCAAAAGAGTGGAGGACGAGAATATATTCCACTAATCATATTCAAGTACATTCTATTTGGGTGTATATCGTTAAATCAAAAATTTAGAAACTTAGATTTTATTTAATTTTCATGTAGCTCCATTCAAATTACTTTATCTAATCCCATATATAGGGATGTATTTAAGATGCAATTCAATTTTTGTATAGAATTATACTCAAATTTCATCTAGTTTGATTTGAGATATTATTAGGAATTGTATTCAAAATATTATATATAACTTTAGACATATTTGGATCACTAAATTTGATAGGTTGTCTAACTTAATTATATTTTCTACAAAATTAGATGGTTTGGCACTCACTTATATATGTGTAAAGATTTTTTTTGTTGTTGTGAGTCTCAAGCTATACTAAATTTTGTTTCGAGATCTTGGGATACAAACTTTAAATTGTATCATATGTATTTATTATAGACACTCATATTTGGTATTATATGTACTTGAAACTATCATATAATATTTAGAATCATATTCAAAATTATATATATATATATATATATATATATATATATATATATATATATATATATATTAACTTCATTCAATTTTATACAAAAATAAGATAGTTTGTATTTAGCTTTACAAATTTCATAATATTTTTATTATTTGACATTCACCCATTTATGTGTAAAAGCTGATTTTGGAGGTCTCTAGATACATTGAATTTTGTTTTGGAGTTCTAAGAATACAAAGTTTGGTTTGTATCATATATGTTTGTTGAAGAAACTCATATTTGGAATTAGATAATTAAAATATTAGATTTGACCAACTTCTACCATATTTTATTTATGAATGCGTACATGAATCTTCTTCATATTCTCCCTTAGCCGTTCATCTATATATGGGTTCAATCTTCTTTTATTTTCGTTACTATTACACATGATCTTATCTAGTCTTTCCCTACATAGTTTAATATCATTCTCAAATTGCTTCCTATTCTCATATCATTATTCATTTTTTCTAGATAGGTTCCTCAAATAATGTCATAAAGTGGATCTATCCACGTGGGTTGAATTTATCTACATGCCCTTTAATTGTCATTTAAAAAATTTCAAATTCTCCATATGGGTTAGGCCATACATTTCTCATGTCAATTTGTAGAAAATTACCTAAAAAGTCATTTATATAAACATATGTATTCTAAGCCTATTGATATCTAACACTTATATATCTTTCACTAGAAATCACTTTCCACATTGAGTTAAACTATCCTAAAGTTTTTAAATTAAAAACCTCTTAAAGGATCATGCCATGATTTGATTATTAATATCATTGCAAGATCAAATCATAAGCTATCAAGTGTTGAAATTTATACCTAAGATTACATTACATGTTAGCATCACATTGATTAAAAACATTCAACTAGGTGAAAGAACTATGCTCAATATGACTTCATTCTTTGTATTATTGGATATGTAAGTACAGTTTTTCCATAGCAGTGGTTGGAATTAGATCAACCCATCCATTTCAATGTGATTTTAATTTACATTTCAAAGAGTTAGGGTTTCTAAGAAAGGAAAAGAAAAACAAAATTGTTTATGCTAGTTTGCATGTATCTAAATATATAAAAGCACTAGTAAACCTAAGCACAATTATTTATGTTAGTTTGTAGGTATTTGAATATACAAGAAACAATATCAGACATATACATAATGATAAATATAATTAGAGAATCAATGCAAGTAACACATGATTTCACAGTTCCAACAAACTATTTGACATTGCTAAAAGCATCCAGGAAACATAAACCTATCCCATCAACCATAAACTTTCTATTTCTATATTTAGGTATTGAAAGTCCCTTTCCTAATCTCTACTAATGAATTTACCTTATCACAAACCTTCACATTCTATTAATAAGCCAAGTAACTAATTCCTCTAGTATTTACATTAATAGTAAATGCATAAATCAATAAAATAATGCTAGTTAAACTCATATTTGTATCTGCATGTTATATCCTATATAATTTGACTTTTTAGTAGCCCTATATTCTTTAGGGTTTCCTCCTTATTTTATAGGGTTTAATATTTCTATATTTATCTTTGATTTTTTTACTTATTTTCTGATTTCCTTTATTAACATGAAGGATGATATAAATTTAAAAAGGACCTAATTGTAATATTCTATTTACTAGCCAACTTATATTGTTGGCCAATCACAATTGAATATTATATGTCAACATATATGAATTTGAAAGGAGAGTATGAAACATAACAACCTATTTTACATATATTTATTTATTTGTTAAAAATGATAACTCTATTTGGTTAAAACGACACTACATTTACTTAATTTATTATTTTTGAAACTCAATAACATTACATGATTTTATTTTACTAAAATTAAATTGTAATATGAAAATTAACTCAACATTTCTATTAATTTATTAATAGTTTATTGTGAGTTTACTAAATTAAGTGAACTAAACATACCCACACAATTTAACTTTTTATTTTGTATTACTTTTATTTATTTATTTTCATATTTTTTTATTATTAGTAGTATGTAATTGAAAAAGAAACAAAATTAAAATATCCATATTTAAGTTACATAAGATGAGTTTAAAATTTAATTTATTTATTATAAGAAAATAACAAATTATATTATATATATATATATATATATATATATATATATATATATATATATATATGTAATTAATATTTGAATATAATAAAAGCTATGTTAAATATTTCTAAATCATAAATATAAATATAATAAATCATATATATATATATATATATAAAATAAAAAATAAAAAAATAATTATTTAATTTTTTATAAATATTTTTTAAAGGTTTAATTATGTTTATTTTTTATTAATTTAATTTTTAATTATATATTAATTTCAAAGAATATTAATTTAATTTAATATCTCTTTTATTTTTTTATAAATTTTGTTTTGATTAATTAAGGTGGCAAACCAGGGGCCGAACCCTATACAGTAAAAAAAGATAGGAAGGCTGGCAAACAAAAGATGCCAGCACTGAACCAACGGCACAACTGAGAAACAAACTTAGAATCAAAACACAACACTGGAAAGATCAAAGTTAGAAAGGATGAAACTACATAACTATAGAATTAACAAGATCCTTAAGTTTCTCATTGTCCACATTGTCAACATTCCCTGGATTACCCATCGCTTCCAACATAGTCATATTCAGTAGAATGTTATTTTGAAGGCCTTTGGTGAAGACCTTCTCCAGCTTTTGAATGTGGACCTTCAAGGCCCCAATATATGTTTTCCAATCATTCTCATTCTCTGAACCCTCACCAGCTTCTTCTACATGCATCTTCTCCTTATTATCAGTAGTTCCCCTAGAATCAGCACCCTGCTCTTCAGTGACCTCAAAAACTTGAGAAGCCTGTTTCCCACCAGTGTCCTCCAAAATTTCTTGAATTTTTGGCTCTTCATACCCCAATTACCGCCTTGAGCTTCAAACAAGTAAAAATCCCTCAGTTTCATTTGCACTAAATGCAGATGTGAAGGCTCATTTTACAAAATGGCCCACCGTGGTGATGTCTACTTTCATGCTTGAAAATAATTCCTCTTGGTTTTCATGATGTGACTCTCACACCTCCACCTCATGATATAAGGAATTAATCATGACAATCAAGGAAGTACTAAGGTTATCATTTTCCATGATCCGAAATGGCCTTCTCCATGTGGATCGCCTTCGAAAGCTATCTTCGTCATCAATGTGCATCATTCATGCTCCGTCATCTCCTTCTAAATGATCTTTCTAATGTTTGTGGGTATATGAGCCCCTTGTCGCCATACCCTCCATCTTGAGAATTACTGACCAAGGTTGGCATAAGCATCAGCAACCCTGTTACCTTCTTTGTAGGTGTGGGTAATCTCAACTTCAGAAAACTTTTGTAAAATAAACTGGATGTCCGTATTGATGTCTTTTAGATGGATACCAATGTTAGATGATTTATTAACGGCATCTATGACCAACTTAGAATCTCCCTGAATATTCAAATTTCTAATTCCTAGGGATATAGCTAACTTTAATCCCTAAAGTAAGGCCATAGCTTCAACATAGTTATTGCTCTGGCAACCCATGCCACCAGCATAGACAACATACATCCCTCTTTTTTCATTTCTTATTATTCCTCCTCCACTTGCTTTACCACTTAAGTTGGATGCCCCATCAAAATTGAGTTTCATCCAATTGGGTTTAGGTGGTATCCATTTAGTATGAAGTCTCTGAAGAATTTTGGAATTATCATGCCCAGGGATAAGGTTTAAAACCTTCCATTTGGTAGTAATTTGACTTTCAAATTCAGATAGGGGTTTCTCCGCAACACTAATATGAGCTGTTTTAACACTTTCCAAGATGGTCCTAGCAAAGGAGTTAAACACCTGAGCAATATTTCTAGCAGTGTCCCTGAAAATTATGTGATTTTGCTCTTTCCATAAAGTCCAGCTCAAGCATGGCAGAGCTTGCTTCCATAATTCCTTAATCCAGGGATGTGTGAAGGTCGAGTTCTAGCTAAGAATTACTTCTTTAAGGTCAGAATTGCAAACCCATTCAAAGCCAAAGTTGTTAAGTATTGTGGCCCATAAATCTCGGGTAAACTCACAGTGTATGAATAGGTGTGAAACTGATTCCTCTCTAGAACCACACAGAAAACATCTATTGACCAAAGTAAACCCCCTCTTTTGAAGGTTGTCCTGAGTAAGTATTTTGTTATGGGCAACAGCCCACCAAAACAAGTTAATCTTTGGAATGAGTTTATGATTCTAAACCTTTTTCCATACCTCCTTATTCTAAGCTTTAGGTGTAAGTAGATGATAGGTAGATTTGACAGAGAATGATCCATTCTTATCCTGCCACCAGTATTGTTCATCTTCCTAAGGGAAGAATGGGATTTTGATCTCCTGAACACGTTGCTGGATCTCCTAAATTCTTGGGATAAGCTCAGGCCTGTGCACACAGTAATCCAAAAGGTTTTTTCAGCTCCTTATCCCATTGTTAGTTTCCATATAATTACTAACCCTATCACCAAAGAACTGAGTAGTTAGGTCTATAATTTCTCCATAGTTTCCTTGGGAGATGAGAGGCTTGTCCCTTAACCAATTATCCTCCCAAAATTTAATCTGCCAGCCATTTCCAAGCTTCCACCTAATTCCCTGTTTGAGAAGACTTCTACTTTTTAGCATTTTATTCCATATCATAGACCCTTGGGGTAATCCCGCCTGCTGAAGAAAGTTGGAATCATCAATGCTATGCATGTATTTGGCATACATTATTTATCCCCACTCACTGTTGTTGTGAATCATAATAAATTTTGTTATTATTACTATTTACAAATGATTAAGAAGAAATAAAAAATATATATTTATATTTATATTATATAAAATGAACTTAAAATATAATTTAATTATTAAAAAATATAACAAAATATATATTTATTTAGTAATGATGGAGAGTAATAAAAGTTTAGTGAAATATTTATATATAATTTAATTT
This sequence comes from Torreya grandis, assembly GCA_037957365.1. Taxonomy (NCBI): domain Eukaryota; kingdom Viridiplantae; phylum Streptophyta; class Pinopsida; order Cupressales; family Taxaceae; genus Torreya; species Torreya grandis. The sequence continues at coordinate 1,135,321 of JARHVA010005590.1, read as the reverse complement.
GATTTTAATAATATTTTTTATTGTAAGTTATTTATCTTAGCTTATGTTCACCTAGGTACTTTATTATTCCCATCCATTTATGTATGAATATTTTATTTATCTTATTTTAGATATTATGAGATATTACATATTTTTCTCTTAAATATTAATGGGATAATTTATGGTTATTTATATCTTTTATGAATATTTACCTCTTAGTCCTAAGTTTGATCTCTAACTTGATCTACTAGATAATTTATAGTTATTTATATCTTCTATTAATAGTTACCTCTTAGTCCTAAGTTTGATCTCTAACTTGATATGATTGATCTCTAGCTTGATCTATTAGTTAGAATTGATATTACCTATATATGAGAGAATTATTCATTGTATATGAAAAAGTTTTGGAGATATAGAGGATTTATTATTGTATGATATAGTTTTGTATAATAGATTGAGATATTATTTGAGCAATGCATCAATTAATTTTTCTATGGTAATGGTTTGTAGATATGATCCTCAGTGAGAATTTTCTAAACTCTTTCATGGTATCAGAGTAGTTTCTAACAATAATTACTTATCTCTTTAGCTTCTCCCTTCCCAACATATGGTATTTTCTGTCCTTACTAAGTATGATTTTTTCTTCCATACTTTTTTGATAGTCTTGAGAGTCAAAAAGGTGTGCAATAAATTCTAGTTTTTTTGGGGGGATTTCCTCTTTTATGTTTTTTTATTGCAGGGAAATTTAAGAGATTTTAAAAGAAAATAAAATATCACCAATACATCCATATTATCTATAAAATAGATAATAACCTCTAATTTTATCCCAACTATGTATTAGAGTCAAGATCTCTAAGTTTTTAACAAATCTATTTTTGATTAAAAATGATTGTTTTATTTTAAATTGTAAATAATCACTCATACATTTTTTAAATTTTATGAACCTTATTTTGTAATTTTCATAACATTTTAAAAATTTTAATTTCATAAATAATTTCAAAAGTTATCATAGTTTTAATGAGAATTAATATTTTGATAAAACATGACTTTTATTTCTTTAATTATGAATTTTTTTATAAATGACCACTCAGAATTTTTTTGGGGTTTTGTGCTCCTTGTTTACAAAATTTTAGAACATTTTAAAATTTAAATTTAATTATGGATTGTAAAAATTATTTTATTTTTACTAGATTTGAAACTATTCACTAAAAAATCTTTGTAGGGAGATTTTTTAAAGGGATTTTTAATTATTTTTTCTAAAACAACATCTTTGGATGAATTTTTGATTTTTTTAATTAAAAATAATATTTATTATTTAGGAGATATTTTACTTATTTATTACTTGGCCATGTACCTTTTTTACAATCTCATTTGTTGAAGATTGGAGGGTGAGGCCTAGTTTAGTAGGTGGCTAAAGTCAAACCCCCTTACAAGTAAACAAAATTTCCACTTCATTGATTTTTCCCTCTTGATTACACTCTATCATAGATATATTAATGTTTGAACTTGAAATCCCATTTTACATGTGCTTTATAATGGTTGAAGACCTAAGGGTGGAGTTCAATTTAACAAGTGGTTAAATCCCCTCATAAAAACACTTTATTATATTTGTGCTCATTTATCTGTATACTTACAAATGTATTTTTAATAGATCTCAAAATATTAAATTATTTGAGTATGTTTTTGTGTCACTTGTGTGTTTTAACCCACACTACTCCCTTATTTATGGATTAAATCTCATTATTTGTGATGACTTCTTTGATAGGTCAATAGTCTCCTTGTTTGAAGCTATTCTAGTGTATATAGCGTCTTACTTATTTTTATTTAGTGTTTTTGAAATATATTATACTTGTATTAAATTATAAAATGACATGAGAGGTTTTAATTTATAGCCTAGTCTACTTTTATGTATGTGTACTTTATTTTGAATACCTTTTACTATTTTAATTCCCAGTCTCTCCCATCACCACCAAGACCATATTATTGAGATATTTTATCTATGTATTCGAAACTATTTTTTGACAATTTGAAAGTTTCTTTCAACATGATATAGAGTTATTATGGTGCATACAATGTCAGTATGTAAATGTTTGAGTATTAGATTCAACTCACTCATACATATATTTTTGTGTCACTCCACCTAGTAAAATAATTTGGAGGGTGTGGTGTAGATCTTGATTTTTTTCTCTTTAGTGTTTGAGCTCCTTGTTTAGTAGTTGTATATTTTTTTTCACTTGTAAAGTTTTCACATTTTTGAGTGTTTTAGGTTCTTCCTTTGTACATAAATATCTTATTTAGGTACTTTCTTTAACGGAACCCATATGAGAATTATTATGTCTCACTTGCATTTTTGGTGGCTTTTTGTGTAGTGACACTAGTGTGGCATATCCACCAGTATTTGTGCTCACTTCTCACTATTTTTAATCCACTTCTTTAGATAATTTGATTGTCATATTATCTTATTTCAACATTGAGGGTGGGTTAGGGGGCCAGGGGGCGGGCGGTGTTCAAGTAATACTTCCTCATGTTCATCATTCTACCTAATATTTTAGAGTGCAATATTCATATTCAGTGATCTTTGTATTCGACACCATTCTTACTTTGAATTTAAGGTCACATTGAGTTTAAATCCATGTATTCTTCCAAGATGGATTAACGCCCATAGGGACATCTATTTTCATAATGCATCATTTTTATTGTATGAGTGCCTCATCAGGTCTTGTTGTCAGGACCTATTTCCTTCTTTCATTTCTATCTTTTTGGAAGAAATTTTATTTTCCTAGATGTTTTTTTCCTTTCTCCACATTATAAAAAAAATTCATGGATATATTGTACATGAGTACCTAATCAAGCCTTGTTGTTGGGGCTCATATTGTGGATATGTCACTTTATTTTTTAGCCATTACCTTCACTTGAGAGAGGGTGTTAGAGTAGGTTGTTTACCTTAACTCATGTTCATATAGGTACTTAATTATTCCCACCCATTTATGTGTGGATATTTCATTTACCATATTTTAGATATACATGTTTATCTCTTAGATATTATGGAAATAATTTCTAGTTGATTCTATTCTTTAGAGATATTTATCTTTTAGTCATAGGTTTGATATTTAGCTTGATATCTTAGTTATGATTGATCTCTATCTTGATATCTTATTATGGATTGATTTTACTTGTCTATATATGCAAGACACATTCATTGTATTTAAAGAAGCTTGGAAGATTCAAAGGATTTATTATTGTATGATCTATTTTTGATAATAGGTTGATATTTTATTTGAACAATGCGTCAATGGTTTAAAGATTTGTGAATTTGAATCTGGGTGAGAATTTTATAAATTATTTTAATATTTTTATAATTATAAAATATAATAAATTATATTAAAAATTTTTTACAAAATTAAATACACTAAAGATAAAATTCAAAATTTTTAATATATATTATTTTTATTTTTATTTTTATTTTTTTAATTTATTTATTTTCAAAACTATTAATTTAATTTATTTTATTTTTATAAATTTTTATTTATTTTATTAATAATATAAAAACATATCTTAAAAAAAAAAGAGTTTAAAATATCCATATTTATTTAATATAAAGTGAACATAAATTTAATTTAATTTTTGAAAAAATATCAATGTTAAATACATTTAATTTAAATATTTAGTATATATAATATTATTTCGACATGTACATTAAAATTTGAACAAGTAGCAAAGAACATTTATGTTTTTAAAGAATTACTTTTTTGGGGTGATGTGTGGATAGAATAAATTTAAATTGTTTTATAGTATTAGAAGGATATTAATTACAAAGTTTATGTGCCTTAGAGTTTAAATTTACTTAGCTATATATTATGACTCATAACTTTGATTTTTTACACGGGTTTTTTCTATTTATTTTCAAAATATTGGTAAAATGATTAAAAGTATTTGTTTATATTATAACTTAAAGTTTAAATAAATAGAATTATATTATAAACACAATTAAAAAACCCTATATGAAATATGAAGGGTATTTTAAGGGAATTAAAAGGTATTCTTAGCTTTTAATATAGATTATGGAGACCAATCAACCATGTGGTTAAGTATTTTTGTTGTAATATTTTCTAATGAATATGATTCATTATCTCCTTTTAAGTCTTTTTTAGGTGATCTTTTCTCAACTTTAAATTTAATCTAATGATCATTGCTATAATGAATATGCATGGTGTATATTATTGGATTCAATCTACACTAATCATAATTACATCTTTATTTCATTTAATTTATAATATCTTTATTAATTATATAATTTTTAGGGTTAAATTATTTTAAAATCATTTTTATGTTAAAACTAATCATGAATAATATTTATCTTACATTAGTATTCAAAGTGAATCTTATTTCAATCATCTTTAAGGTCGTAAAAGTTACCATCACTCTTAAGAGGTCCATGTTATCATTATTTCAAGAAGTGTGATCCATACTATACTAAAAATTATAGGTCATGAAAGTGTTTCTCTTCATATCCATCCTCTTCCCACAAGTCCTCTTGAGTACCTTTATATGTATATTCAATTAGAGGTGCCTAGGGTTTGTGCATATCAGACTATAATAAATCAAATATTTACTATTAAAAACACCATAGAGGAGTTAAAAAAGTAAATATTTCTAAATATTACATCAATTAAGAATAAGATTCAAAACATAAAGCATCCTCAAGATACTAGTGTAACTTGTATCTCATCTCTACATGCAAGAACTTAGTACCTCAAAATATTTCATCTCAATTATGGGTTAAGAAGAAACAAGAATCTAAAACTAATTAATAAATAAGTTTGTATAAACCTGATGAGAATCCAAGTAAAATATTAAGTGACATGCTTCAAAACAAGTTAATCATTATGTCTCATATGCATCTGTTTATCTTTTTTTGGATATATGGCATTAAGGGTTAAGTGGATATAATAACCTATGCACAATTATGATTAAAAATATTCCACAATAGACTAACTAATTACAAATAGAGATAAATTAATGTTATGACTTAAATTATGGAGATATGTTAAATATAGAAAACATAAAATTTGAAAAAAGTTATATTAATTGTATTGAAAAGGATGAATGATACTTAACTATATTTTAAATGTGCAGGTGGATCTATGTTATGCATATGTATAAGTATAAAGGATAAAGATTTTGAGATAGTCATCAAATTATATAAATGATATTTGTGGAGTTGTAAACACTAATGCCAACCTTGGGACACTACCATTGACACTATTTTCCATTTTATGATACTACTTTCCCATATGAAATATTCACTAGATTGTGATGCTACCAACTTCGTTGTTTTGGGTTTTCTATCACATTTTTTCTAATGTACTCAGATTTAGAATACATGTTACACACACACACACACACACACACACACAGAGAGATTAAACCCTAGATTTCACCCTTGGGATGTGTATGCCAAAAATGGGTTAGTGGGCTCATAGTGTTGAGTTGTCCTCAAAGAACCTTTTATCAATGAGCACTGCCTACACAACCAATACTCCAAGGAGGGATACTTAAAGATGTATTTATAGCTTATGTGTGGGAGATTGTGTGAAAAATGATACAATGTGTTATATGTGGATGCATTTAATAATCTATATTATAATGTGACAAATATTGCTCATGGGGTTTTCTTTAGATGTTTTAGAACTTTTGTAATAATGCTCCTATAACTAATACAGAAATAAGGATGAATAGGGTATACTAACTTAGTTATGTGATCAATTGAATGAGTCTTTTTAGGTACTTTATTGTTATTTTCTCGATGAGTAATCAGAAGACTTAGACTTTTATTTATACCACACCTTTTGAAAATATCTAATGGTAAGGTTCAATAAGACAAATAGGCTAACCCATATGTTTTGAGTATTCTGTAATTTGAATGAATTTTGAGTAAGGATTTGGACACTAGAATTAACACTAGTGTCCCTCTATGGTCGATAGTGTCCATAAGGCTAGAAAATAAGTATGAATCTATAAATGATAGTGAAGGATATATATTGTCTAGGTCATAGTAATAGATTTTAATAGTTTATAGATTGTCTAGGTCATCATATTGATATGAATTAGACTATAAGATAAGAATTTAGATATAGTGAGATGGTGAATGCAAGTGTTTTGACAAGATAGTAAAAACTTGATGGGTAGATCCATGATTGGTATTTTTTAAATTGACAATATTAAGATGCTATAAATATTTAGTTTTAGTATCAAAATTTTCCCCCATTTTGTTTTGTAATGCACAAGGATGAAATTACTAGGTTAAAGGAAATAAATACACACCTGGGTGTGTATAACACACCTTTCCCTTGTTTGAGCCCACCTTACTAGGTTAAAGGAAAGGAAAGAGAGAAAAGAATTAGTACACATGTGTGTTGATAGAACCATGTTTCCTTATGAACAATTGTATTTGAGAGAGGCTCATATCTGAACCTTGGATATTTGAAGAGTGATATTGGAAAGTATTATGCCCACAATCTGATGTAAGGATGAGTTGTGATATGACCATTGAGATCATTAAAACTCAATCACACAACTCAAGTGATAATAGATAATAAACCTCACCAAAACAATTGAAATAACATGTAAAACCTATTTTAATTATCATTTATCCATTTATGCCTTGAAAATTGAACCGCATACCCTATTTTATCACCATCTCTCTCTTTGCTCGTTAGGATTTGGATCTGTAGTTCATATTAGGCCTTAAAATAGACCGTCTATCTATTGTCCAAGCACTCTCCACCTTACTCACATGATAAAAAAACCTTCCACATGATCTAAAATTTCTTTGTATCCTTCATAGGTATTGACAACACTTATTGGTACTTTATTGTGTCAAATAAGATCTAGGACTAGTATGGTTGGATGCTTAGGCTTAAGACCTTACCCTTGTAGGCTTATCTTGAAGCTTTCCTAAGTGTTCCAACACCTCATATGCATGATTTATCAGCCTTAAACATATAATCATACTAATGTGTATCCATCTCACTAGACCACCATATTCATACTCTCTCACAGGGTTTGTTCATGTGATGATCAATGTCATGACTAGGTTTCTCAAGATCTTGAAGCTTGACAACTAGTATTGAAACATTCATTGATGCTTCAACACTTTTGTCATATGAATTTTATTATCCTTAGATAGTATCATACATATTTAGAAACTTCTTTATGCACATGATCATGATATGACAATGCTCCTCAAGACTAGTGCTCAAAAGTATGTTTACCTTATATCTTGATCTTGACTTGAAAAAATGTAATTAACCTCAGAAGAATCATAAAGTTTCCTTAAAATTATCTCTCAATAGAGAGATAATAGGTTTCCTTCAAATTATCTTTTGTCATAATACTTCCTTGTCACATACCACTTCACCATGCATCTTTACTAGATGTATTTTGACATCAAATTTGACCTTGAAACTAATGACATCTATTTTGACCTTGATATCAATGACAACACTTATCAACAATTGAATGTAATTTAAACTCAAATTGTAGTACCTCAAGAAGCATGAATCATATACTATAGTCAATCTTAAAGATTTAAAGTTTATCACTACTTAGAGCCATTAGATTGAGTTTAAAAATAAACATCTATAATAGCGTATACTTAAAGATGTGTATATGTGCATGAACTAGTGGTATGCCATACTGAATCTATTCCAAATAATATATGAAATATTATATATATGCATTAAAAAAATATCACACCCCAATTAATATATTCCAACTAATATAATTTGTTATGCATCTATGTGCTAAAATATAAGAACATGTACTTGTATGTGAAAACTAGTTATTCTATTCCAAATAACGTTTTGCACTTGAATAACATATGTACTCAAGTGTATATGAAAATTTACACTATAGATCATGTCTTTGAGAAGTGAGTGAATATGCATGGCACATGGCCTCATAATCTGTATCAATTTGTAAATATTTGTGGTATATTTGGAATCATATGATATTTGAACCACTGTGAAGTCTAAAATCTATGAAAGCTCTAATATGTTCTCAAAATTTGATTTGTTTACATATGGAGGCTTATGTATATATGAAAATCCCATTAAATGACCCCTTTCTAAAGTCATTGATACATCTTGTAATTCACTCTTCTAAAAATAAATATTTGAATATATCATATCATCTACAAAGATGTAATCATATATAGTCATGTCAAGATATGGAGAATATGTCATCAAAACATGTAACATATGTAATGTAGGATATATATATATATATATATATATATATATATATATATATATATATTACATTACATATGTTACATGTTATATACATATGTATATTGTGTGTGTGTGTGTGTGTGTGTGTGTGTGTGTGTGTGTGTGTGTGTGTGTGTATATGTATATGTATATAGATCCATATATACACACACACACACACACATATATACATATATACATATATACATGTGTGTGTGTGTGTGTGTATACATATACATATATACATATACATAGACATAGACATAGACATAGACATAGACATAGACATAGACATAGACATATACATATACATATACATATACATATACATACACATACACACACACACACACACACACACACACACACACACACACACACACACACACACACACACACACAGATATATATATACACACACACACATATATATGTAGACACACACATGTACACACACACACAGATATATATATATATATATATATATATATATATATATATATATATATATATATATATATATATATATATATATATATATATATATATATATATATATATATACCTCTATGTGTGTGTGCGTGTGTGTGTGTGCGTGCGCCTCTGGTTATGGGGGATATATATGTATATAAGTATAGTACCAATGATAAGAAGGATGGTGGATTCTATAAATTAAATAACTTCTGATGTTACATATTATCCATCATAGTAAAGTATATGTCATCAAAACATATATACTATGTAATGCAGGACATATAAGTATTACACACACACACACAATTTGTACATATATACCTATAGTTATGGGGATATACATGTATATAAATATAGTACCAATGATAATAAGGATGATGGATTCTACAAACCAAATAACTCCTAATGCTATAGGTATAACTAATATCTCTTCTCTTGTTGATGTATCACTTGGTTTATTATTTTTAGTAAATGAAGCCACTGTAGAATTTGATGAAACAAATCCCAATCCAGAATGGAAATTATGTACACTAAAAGCCATAGAGTTCTATGATAAATTATCTCCTTTTTATTTGATTAGTAAAACTAAAATTAAAATCTCTAAAAATATTATCAAAGTCAAGAAAAATGATGATTACAAGTATCACCTTTAGATAGTTGATGACAAGACTATTAAGAAATCAAAATCTAAGACTAAATAAAAGTTCTTGCATATAGGTGCTATATTTGTTGGTGTGTTTCCTTTGTTTAGATGATGTTTAAATGTCAGTCTTCTACCCTGTGATTTAGATAATAAGCATACTTCTTTTATTACATATCTGCAAGCTACTATTTAAACAGGTTTACATGATGGCCCTAGTTTCACAATAATTTATCCAAAATACCTAGTAGGCATTATGAAAAAAATAATCTTATCAAAGTCCTCAACTTATTTATTTAAAGTCATGGTTTGTAAATGATTGAAGGTTCTTGTCCTCTTGCTGTCAAATACCAAATTATGTATCAACTTACCAATACTCTTCATCCTTATATCAAACATGATCCTACACAAGGCAAATATTAGTGTGTCATGCTAATGAAAACAACCAAATTATCCCAGCCGAGTTAATATCTTGGTCTGATTTAAAAATTCCAAAGAAATGGATTGTTGATACAGAGTTTATCCAAAAACCAAGAAAGTCTTTATCTTTTGCTACTTCTATAAAAGATACACTAGATAAAGTCATTATTAGATTTGATTCACATAGTCATCGCATTAAAGATCATCTGTGAAGTCTATCTTCTACCAATACCTAGTGTATGCATCTTAGAAAAATTCATGATCTACACATTGATTCCTATTTTTGCATAGACTATCAACAAATCATTAATCATCTTAATCGGTCTAGTGTACACATGATTAGAAGAGATTTTTATATTGAAAAGCTACTTGAAAATAATAGAAGAATTTTGGCCAAAGCAAAAGAAATCTAGATGGAAGGATCTTCTAGGAAAGGAAAAGAATTAGAAGAAGGTCATGCATGGAAAAAACCCTTGAGAGATGAGTCATATTCTGAAAAAGGTTTTCATAAAACATCAAAATTTAATCAATACTCTCTCAATGGAAAGTATAGAGATCAGATTATTATTTGAGATCTACTAATAAAAGTCTTGATCAATCTACATAAACCAAATTGATGAATTGGAATAACTTAGCAACTAAATGTTTAAATAATAAAATCTTTAAAATACAAGAAAGTTTGTTTCAAGTCTCAAAGTTACTCAAAAGTATAGAATTATATCAGAAGGGAAAAATTAATCAATGTTTCAGTTCATACTCCATGAAGCATCATCAAGATGAGACAATAATAGATAAGATTGTAGACTTAAATCTTCCTTTATAGATAAAGCAATAGTTCCCATTGATGTTTGTGAGTCAGGAAAGGTAGGTATACCTGAGAGAAAAAAGAAATAAATTCATATAAATATTAAACAATAGTAAATTGAATTATTAAAATATATAAATTTCAAAGAAATAAAAGTTTATTAAAAATTTTCAAGTGTAAATTATAAATTATAAAACTCTATTGTGATCTAAGAATTATAAGTAGTAAGAATATATATAAATTGTGAATTAGATATATACGAGAATGACATAAATGATTAAGTAGAAAGGAATCCTAATTCTTCAATTAATAAGGAAAAGTTAGACTATCTTTATCTAAATTATAAATTAGAATTTTAAATTAAATAAGGATTTATAAGTAAATCATAATTCATAATTAATATGAAATTGTAGTAAATGCAATTAATATTAATATGAGACTATAGTTAATGCATTACAAACTATGCAATAAATAAAGTAATTAATATGAGAATGTAATTAATGCATTACAAAAGGGGTTGGGTTTCACAATGACACCTAAATTTATCCCTAGAGAGGACTTCTTAGTAGAGATTGAAAGCATGTTGAAGTTTCTTCCTCCTGAAATAGCTAAGGTAATAGACAAGACTGTGTCGTAGCCTTAAAAAAAGACAAACCCCCTAGGTCAAACATCTCTAGAGAAGAATGGATCACCTTGAAGAACCTTAATAATAATGATAACATTATAATCACTAAATTTGACAAAGGCAATGCAACTATTATCTTAAACATGTCAGATTACAACTCCAAAATGTTAGTCCACTTACATAACATCGAGAGTTATAGGGTTCTATCTTCTGACCCTAATTCTAGAATCACTGGGTTATTTTCTAAAACCATTAATCAATATTCCCTAGATGACAACATTAAAATATATCTTGTTCCTAAGAGATTCATCACCCTTAAAATTTATGGAGCCCCTATGATACATAAGGAAGGGATCCTTATTAGTCCAATAGTTAACACCACTGACTCCCCCACTTATGCCTTATCTGCATTCCTAGTAAATAAGTTAAAACTATTAGTAGGCAAAACATCCTCCGTCATTAAAGACTCCTCTTATTTAATTGATTTTAACAAAAATAAAATAGTCTCAGATTAGGATATATTAGTGAGTTTTGATGTCATTTCTCTTTTCACCATGATCCCCCTTATTGAGGTCATAAAAATTGTTAGCAATTATATGGATGAAGAAACCACATCTCTAGTCATGCTGTGCTTGAACACTACTTTGTTCTCTTTCTTAGGGGTTTTTTATGAACAAAAAGAGGGTGTGGCAATGGGCTCTCCTCTCTCACATATTATGGCCAATTTGTTTATGAAATATTTTGAATACATTTCCCTTAACTCTTTCCCCTTAAAACCCATTTGGTGGAAAATATATGTAGATGATACAAAAGTCAAATGACCACATGCGTTAGAGAACCTAGAATCCTTCCACACTCACCTTAACAAAAAAATCGATTCCATCAAGTTCACTAAATAGTTAGAATCTTAAGGTAGTCTTCTTTTCTTATACGTCATCCATTTTAGGAAGCCAGATGGTTCTTTATCTCACACTGTCTATCAAAATTATACCCATACTGATCTCTACCTTCATGTAAGCTGCCAACACCACCCCTCTCAAAATATAGGAAACCTTAAAACCTTAGCCACTGGAGATTTTAGATTTTATGACAAGGAACACTTTGAGGATGAGCTCAAACACTTATCAAAGGTGTTTAAATAAAATGGTTACTCAGGCAAATAGATCGTTAAAGTCTTTAAATCAGCCAAAGAATCTCTCACTAGGCCTAAAAGCCATGTTGACAACCGAAACCATCATATGGCCTTCATACCTTATGTAGAAGGGATCTCTGATAAAATTTCCAAATTACTTAGGAACAAAAACATCCACACAACCTTTCTTCACCACAAAAAGCTTAGGAATCTAGTCAACTCTCTAAAAGACATTTTGGTACCTATACTCAAGAGTGGGGTCTATAGAATAGATTTTTCATGTGGGATTTCTTATATTGATGAGACAAGTCATTCCATAAACATGAGAGTCAATAAACATGTGGTAGATATTAATAAAGAAAGGTTAACCAAGTCATCCCTAGCATAATATTCTTTCAAAACAAGACATCATATTTGCACTAAAGATATCAAGGTTCTAACTATAGAGAACAAATATTTTGAGCGTTGTCTAAGAGAAGCCATCAAAATTCGTAAGTTTGATAATAACCTCAATAGAGATGGTGGTCTGGAATTGAACCACTCCTAGAAACCTATCTTTAACTTGATCAAAAAATGATGATGAACTCATTCTTTTCTCCTACCCCATTATCCTAGGTTTATTTTCATCTTTTTTCATCATAGGTTATTTTTAATTTTAATTTTTGCTTTTAACACTTACTTTTACTGTAAAGGATTTTTATCTATTTACAAGTTTTACCTGACAATTTCAGAATCTATGTTATAATTTGATTTTATGGTTACTATTTTACTCACAATTTAAAATTCCTTAATTTAAGAATTAGATATCCTATAATTATGAAAAAGAGAGGTATGTTTGGTAACAATAATTTATACTTAGTTTCACTTAATCTTATGAGATAGGGATTGATTTTCTAAAAGTCTTATATTATTTATTATAGTTTATAATTTTTCAAATTACAAACTCTTATTGTTGATTGACTTTTACTTTATTTATTGCATAATTTGTAATGCATTAACTACAGTCTCATTAATTTTAATTGCATTTACTACAATTTCATATTAATTCTAAATTTTGATTTACTTATAAATCCTTATTTAATTTAAAATTCTAATTTATAATTTAGATAAAGATAGTATAACTTTTCATTATTAATTGAATAATTAGGATTTCTTTCTATTTAATCATTTATGTCATTCTCGTATATATCTAATTCACAATATATAAATATTATTACTACTTACAATTCTTAGATCACAATAGAGTTAGATAATTTATAATTTTTAATTTACAAGTTACAATTGAAATTTTTTAATAAACTTTTATTTCCTTAAAATTTATGGATTTTAATAATTAAATTTACTATTGTTTAATCTTCATATGAATTTCTTTCTTTTTTCTCTTAGCTAGACCTACCTTTTCTACCTTTCCTAACTTGCTGACATCACTGGGCTCTATTGCTCTATCTATAAAGGAAGCTCTACGTATGTAATCTTATCTATTATTCTCTCATCCAAATGATGGTTAATGGTGAACTGAAATGTTGATTAAAAATTCTTGACATAATTTTAACCAAAAATCCAGACACACTCAACACATGGATTGTGGAAATACCATTGATTTAAGGGAAATATTACTCAAACTATTTGTAATCTACATGAATCTACTGCAATTCATCATACTCATGTAATGAAAAAGCTTGATGATTCTTCTACTAGTTTGAGAAATCAATAGGAGACAATTTTTGATAATTTATCTTTTGAAAATAAAGCTATAAGTAAGGAACAAAAATAACATAACACTCACATGACTAATGTTAATAATGAGGTGAGTCAACAAAATCTAAATATTGATAAAATATTACTTCAGATATAAGCTATAAAAGATAAACAAGGTCAGATTTAGTAAAGTATAAGTCAATTAAGTTCTACTTCAGATAGTCTTGTTAGAGAAGTAGTAGAACAAACTCTTAAGGTCTTTTCTATTTATAAAATTTTAGAAGTATTGAAACAATTTGAGAAATATCCTAAATATCTTGAACCATATAAAGAGTCTATTATTCTTCATGATGAAGATTATAGCAAACGCACTAAAACTTGGCAAGAAATGCTTAAACTCCAAATAGAATCATTTAAAAAGGCTAAAGAAAAAAGCCAACCTGACACAAAAAAAATCTTTGGCTAAAATCTTTCAGATAGGTATGGATAAAATAGAACCTCATGAAATAGAATCATATTTTAATCATAAAATTGGTTCTCCTTCTAGACCTCCAGTAGATTCTCAAATAAGTACTATGAATATACAACCATTCTTTTGGAAGTTTAATTGTGAACCTTACAAAAAAAGAAATGGCACATGCTATGTTGGCATGGGAAAATGTATAATTTATGGTATGAAAAAAGATCCATTTACAGTTGCTCAACAAATATCTAATGCATTTGTAGGTAACATTAAGGAATGGTGGGATACATTTGGTGAACCATTTCACACTACTATTTATTCCCATGATCAACTTGTTTCTACATTATGTAATGCATTATTTTTAGAATTTATTGGTACTCTTGATAATGAAAAGGAAGCCAATAAGTCTAAGTTCATGAAAGCACAATTGTGTGATATGACAAGGATAGAGGAATATATGTGATCTATGGAGAATTTATTCTATAATACTGGTGAAGTATTCAATCATGCATATAAACTAAGATATATTAAATCCTTTCCTAAATATTTTTCAAATAAGCATAAAGTTGTTATGAAAGATGAAATATCTACCATGTCTTTTGGTAGAATCAATCAAAACATCAAGGTTGTGAACAACTAGTTTCATGCTAAAATAAAGGCCTATAAGGAAATTCTTAAGTTTCATTAACATATTGGAGCTAAGTTATGCAATGTTCTAGATGACCATTTTGGTTTTGGTTGTATAGATGCACATAAATATAGATAGTATAGAAAAAATAAAAAGAATTACTCTTGTTAGTTTTCATAAAAAA
>JARHVA010005590.1:1080000-1112500 GCA_037957365.1 Torreya grandis | reverse complement strand
AAAAAAATATTTTATGTAAGTAACAAAATTATTGTGGTTTCTAATGTTACCTCCAAATCTAGGGTCAAATAGAAAAGGTTCAACTTGAGCTCTATCATTTGCAGCTCCTCCTAGACCATTAGGGGAATGTTCCTTGTGTAATTAGTCATAATCCTCTTGATCCACCTCCCCACCATTCCTCCAAAGGGCATGGGTGTGGAGGATGGCATTACCGATATCATAAATAATAGTATTGAAGCTGGAGGAGTGCTTCTCCTCACTCTCACTAGCCATCTCCTCCTTGAGGATCTAATAAGAGCAAAAAATAATGGTGGTGGGTTGGAGGTGTCCTCTACAGGATAAGTTCTTATGCTTGGCATTGGCCATTTATAATTTCATACATGATTCCCAATAATAGAATTATATTGTAATTAACCAATAGATTGATGGTTGGGATCCATCCTAGTTGTTGAAGGCCCCCTGGCTTAGGGGGTTGGGGGACCCTCAGGATCCTTAACCTCCTCTATTTCACCTACCACCATGTTTATTTCTACTACTTAATGATCTCCTTATTGTTTGTGTTGTTATATTTATCCTTTTTTTATTGATGTGCACTTGAATTAACTTAACACGTGGCTATTTGGTTGTTTGGTGGCTTTTTATGGACTTTGCTCCTCCCAAAGCTCTTTTACCTTGGTATAGTTTTTTGGGGGTGTGACTTTTTCATCCATATTTTTTGTATGATTATCGATGTATTATATCTTTTTATATTAATGAAAGTACATTTTTAAATTAAAATAAAAAGTGGGGGTTCCTAACTCCATCCTGTTACCCACCAAAATCAGGTTAGTTTGTTTTCATTTTTTAAAATTTTAACATATAGCTAATTTTTGATACTCACCTATGCATGTGTATAAATAAATAATGTGTTTTTAGGTTTTTAGGTACATTAGTTTTAGTTTCATAAATCTAGGCACCTAATATTTTCTATCCATACCATATATATATATATGCACACACAAATCATAGTTAGAAAAAATATAGACAACATGGTCTAGATTTTTAAGTTAATGTAGATATTCATGAAGAGATCAATAAATCTTATTTGAATATTATATGGATAATCAAAAAGAGCTTTTGAAATTAAAACTTTTTCATTATTTATAATTTTATTCCTGTTTCCATGAGGATCAAATTTTAGTGCCTGAGTACATGAAGAAGATATTTGCACCATGTTTAATGATCCCTTTATCTCATTTTTGAATTTTCTTTCATCAACTCTAGATGGCCTTCCACATAATGAGCATATATGCCAATTATGTTTTCAAGAAACTAAAAGTGAAGAGTATTTTGTATTCAAAGGCCTTATCTACAATGATATTTTTGAAAAAGATACCATTACATTTTTAGAGATTTCCATATAATCTTGAGAACCTTCACTCGATATGAATACTAAATATGTTTAGCTTTGTTCATCTTGGAGACACTTCAACTTTGATAGAGAACACTCAAATTTAAATCTTTACATAAAAATAATTTGAAGAATATCAATTCTTCATTCTAAACAATAGGCTTCAAACATTGCAAGATATCACATATCTAGACAACATGGTCTAGATTTTTAAGGTAATGTATATGTTATAAATATCAAAATCTATGACTTTCAAATATTAGAATAATTATTTCCTAATAATTTTTTTTCATAATTATAATTTATCACTTTCTATCACCAATTATATAATTGATTCTTGTGATATTTTTTTCAATTTTATTGGATATTCTTAGTTTTTAATAGACATTAATATCTAATAAATTTTAATATAAATTTTCAAATAAAATCACATTATTATATAACCAATTACATTATAATATATCAACATTTCAACAATTTTATTACCAATGTATAACATATTTACACTTACATCATACTCAAAAATAAAACAATACTTTTTTAAATATA
This sequence comes from Torreya grandis, assembly GCA_037957365.1. Taxonomy (NCBI): domain Eukaryota; kingdom Viridiplantae; phylum Streptophyta; class Pinopsida; order Cupressales; family Taxaceae; genus Torreya; species Torreya grandis. The sequence goes on along the minus strand of JARHVA010005590.1, from coordinate 1,110,561 downwards.
TCTCAAATTTCTTATTTTAAATTAATTAAAATCATGACTTTCGCTCAGTCTACAAAATAAACCGTAAATCAAAGGTTGAACTTGTGTTGAACGTATGCTAAGTTGTTTACCATAGATTTTCCCTGTGAATAGCTATAAGGATACATCTATTGGTAGACTTTAGAGAGATGCTGATAATTTTGATATACTTGTGATCTTACTCTTTCTCTTATAAACAAATCTATCACGAGACAAATGTTTCAGTAATAGAGTCAGTGATAAAGACCCAAAAAAGTTGATGTATATTGAAACCGAAATTATTAATATTTTAATGTTTACTTCGACAGAAGGGCATTCGGGTTATATTTTCCAGATCAACCTTCATACATAGTATAAATGTCGGGAGATTTCCTCGAGACTGTAAAAATATTTGGGGACATATGCCCAGCCCCCGAGAAATGGTATTAGAGTTTAAAAAGCCAGCTTCTGAAAATATTCTATCCATTTTGTTAATTCTAGCAATATGAGAAATGAATTTTATTTATATATTGTTCATAGCAAGGGATGGCTATTAATTTTGATGAATTTTTCTTCGGATCTTCCATTAATGTCATTTTGGTAACAGCGGGGTTGACCATAACTACGGTGATGTTGGTAATTGTTGTGTGTCAGGGAGCCGTGCTCCATCAGCGAGACACTGACCACTACTAGTTCTCCCATGGGCCCGCATTTGCTTCATTATTGCAATGTTGACAGTTTTGCACATACGCCGCTGCATCACATAATAACTCTTCGTCGATTTCTTCTGCAAATGGCATTATAATAAGATAATCTCCCACCATTCCCCCATCCTGCCTATTTATATTTGTTACGTGCTATCTGTTCTGTTTTTTCGTTTTGTTTTTTTATAAAAAGGTTTATAGTTACTATGAATCAGACTAGAATTTCAAATCCACCCAGCCTTTCGACTCAGAATTTGGCTATGATTTGATATTTTTTATTAAATATAAAAAATATTATTCATTCAAGTTATTACTTATATTACAACATACCAATACTCCCTTTTACAAATTAGCGACTCTCTTAATTGACTTTTTAATCAATTAATTTTCAAATATTTGACTATGATTTTATATTTTTATTAATATAATTGTCTTAATCAAAAGGTGATTAAAGTGTTTTTATATTTCTATGATCCATATCATATTATGCATATTCCTTATTTCCTAAGTTACTATTTTTATTAAGGATATTCCTTCAGAAAAATTTCATAATAGTGCTTCACGTTGCTATATCTGATATTAATTATTATACAGTGTTTATATCTTGGCTTCCATAAAGCATATTTTTAGTCTATAGAGAGGAAATTTATTGATAACATATATGTTTTAAAAGTTATATTTCTATATGTTATACACTAGTTTCATAATTTATCTTATATAATGTATTTAATTTTTTTTTTTTTTGAAAATATTTGTAGGTTTAAAATTCGGGAGGATCTCCCACTGAAATAATATTGATCTAATATTGTTTTGAGTTTCTATTTTATTTAGTTTTCAGATATGAAATTCGAAGTAAAAGAGTTAAGAAATAAAAGGTCTCAATTCTTCTTCAAATAATTTATACAGCATAGAGCTTGTCAAGAACTTTCTAACATATTTTTTGGTTTGAAAAATGGAATCCATAAATGTAAAATATGACCCATCAAAATTAGTCAAAAATCAACATGACGAGTCAACAAATCAAATCCGATCAATAAGCATTAAAAAGTTTGAAAAATATAAATGAGATCATTTAACTTTTAAAACCCGTCAAATTACCTTATTAAACCATCCATTTTCCAACCACCTCCACATGGTATGTGGAAACATGTAATATGTAGCTTTAAACATGGATAAAAGTATATATATATATATATATATATATATATATATATATATATATATATATATATATATATATATATATATGGAATGCATTGGAATATGATATGTATATGTATATGCATTCCATATATATATATATATATATATATATATATATATATATATATGTGGGATAAGTTTCATCCCACAAACAAAGGCATGGGAAGGGGTTTTATCTATTAGCTTTTATTTTAAGCATTTTGATAAAGCCTACCCATGTATTTCATGGGTTTCAGAAGACTATAAGTGCATCAAGTGTCATTTTTAATGTATATTGGATAGATTAGAACTTATTGAGTGTGTTTAGTTTCATATAGTAGTTAAATTTGGAAGAGTTAAAGTATATATATTTGTATAATTTTGTTTAAGTAGAAGATGTTGACGCATAAGATTTTGAGGATTTATTTTGATATATTTTGATATTGTAAGTTTTTGCATCAAGATATTTAATGGATCGGTCATGCTGGAGTGGACCTGGGGATACAAACAATTGTCGAACCTCATAAACAAACTTGTGTTGTTATTCTCTATTGTTTTTGTTCAGTTTTGCTTCTTTATAAGAAAAAATTCATTCAGTTTTAAATAGTTAAAATCCATTTCTAATGAACGTTATTTATTAAATTATTTAAGATCATTATTTGATAACTTTAACAAATCAGTTTGGTATCAGCGCTGGTGATCTGCATTAGATAACAGTATTTTTGGATTTCAAGTACTCTTGCATGTGTAAATGGTTTGAAGAAGAATTGAGACCTTTTATTTCTTACCCCTTTTACCTTGAACTTTATCCCTGGAAACTAAATAACATAAGTACTTAAAACAATATTAAATTGGTGTTATTTCAGTGGAGGATCCCCCTGGATCAGTCCATCTCAAATATAAGATGGAGAGGTGAAAGAACGGAGGAGGAGAATATATTCCACTCATCATATTCAAGTACATTCTATTTGGGTGTGTATCGTTACATCAAACATTTAGAAAATTAGATTTTATTTACTTTTCATATAATTCTATTCAAATTACTTTATCTAATCCCATATAAAGGGATATATTTAAGATGCCATTCAACTTTTGTATAGAATTATACTCAAATTTCATCTGGTTTGATTTGAGATATTATTAAGAATCATATTTAACTTATTATATATAACTTTAGACATAATTGGATCCCAAAATTTGATAGGTTTTTTAACTTCATTATGTTTTCTAAAAAAATTAGAAGATTTGGCACTCACTTGTATATGTGTAAAAAAAATTTGAAAAAAAATAAGTCTCTAGCGATCTTAAATTTTGTTCCGAGCTCTTGGGATAAATTTTTTAAATTGTATCATATGTGTTTATTTTACACATTCATATTTGGTATTATATGTACTTGAAACTATCAAATAATATTTAGAACCATATTCAAAATTTTATATATAAATATAGATATAGATATAAATATGGTGATTAATTTCATTCAATTTTATACAAAAATAAGATAGTTTCTTTTTAGCTTTACAATTTTCATAAGATTGTTATTATTTGGCATTCACTTATATATATGTGAAAATGATTTTGAAAGTCCCTAGATACATTAAATTTTGTTTTGGAGTTGTAGGAATACAAAGTTTGATTTGTATCATATATGTTTGTTGAAGAACTCATATTTGGAATTACATAATTAAAATATTAGATTGGACCAACCTCTAACATATTTTATTTATGCATGCATACATGACTCTTCTTCATATTCTCCCTTAGTCATTCATCTATATAGGGGTTCAATATTCTTTTATTTTCGATACTATTACACATGATCTTATCTAGTCTTTACCTAAATAATTTAATATCATTCTCAAATTTCTTCCTAATCTCATATCATTGTTCATTTTTTATGGATAGGTTCCTCAAACAATGTCATAAAGTGGATCTATCCACATGGGTTGAATCTATCTACATGCCCTTTAATGGTCATTTAAAAAAATTCAAATTCTCCATATGGGTTAGGCCATACATTTCTTATGTCAATTTGGAGAAAATTACCCAAAAAGTTATTTATATAAAACATATGTATCCTAAGCCTATTGATATATAACACTTATATATCTTTCACTAAAAATCACTTTCCACATCGAGATAAACTATCCTAAAGTTTTTAAATTCAAAACCTCTTAAAGGATCAAGCCATGATTTGATTATGAATATCATTTCAAGATCAAATCATAAGCTATTAACTGTTGAAATTTATGAATAGGATTACACTGCATGTTAGCATTACATTAATTAAAAATATTCAACTAGGTGAGTGAACTACACTTAATATGACTTCATTCTTTGTATTATTGGATTTGTAAGTAATGTTTTTCTATAGGGGTGGTTGAAATTAGATCATCCCATCCATTTTACAGTGATTTTAATTTACATTGCAAAGAGCTAGGGTTTCCAAAATAGGAAAAGAAAAACAAAATTGTTTGTGCTAATTTGCAGGCATCTAAATATATAAGAAACACTAACAGACATAGGCACAATTATTTATGTTAGTTTGAAGGTATTTGAATATACAAGAAATAATAACAGACATATACATAATGATCAATATAATTAAAGAATCAATGTAGGTAACACGTGATTTCAAACTTCCAACAAACAATTTCATATTGCTAAAAGCATCCAAAAAACATACACTTATCCCATCAACCACAAACTTTTTATTTCTATATCTAAGCATGGAAATGCCCTTTCCTGATCTCTACTAATGACTTTAACTTATCACAAACCATCATAATCTATTAATAAGCTAAGTACCTAATTCCTCTAGTATTTACATTAATAGAAAATGCATAAATCAATAAAATTATGCTAGTTAAACTACAAATATGTAAATATTATATCCTATATAATTTGACTTTTCTATAACCCTGCATTCGTTAGGGTTTCCTCCTTATTTTATACGGTTTAAGATTTCTATATATATCTTTTATTTATGTACTTATTTTCTGATTTTCCTTTATTAACATTAGAGATGATATGAAATTAAAAATGACCTAATTGTAATATTCTATTTACTAGCCATCTTATATTGTTGGCCAATCAGAATTGAATATTATAGGTCAACATATATGACTTTGAAAGGAGAGTATAAAACATAACAACCTATTTCACATTTTATTATTTTTGTTAAAAATGATAAATCTATTTGATTAAAATGACACTACATTTACTTAATTTATTATTTTTGAAATCAAATAACATTACGTGATTTTATTTTACTAAAATTAAAATGTAGAATGAAAATTAACTCAACATTTCTATTAATTTCTTAATATTTTATTGTGAGTTTACTAAATTAAGTGAACTAAACATACCCACACAATTTAATTTTTTTAATTTGTATTACTTTTATTTTATTTTTTTACATATTTTTTATTACTAGTAGTATGTAATTGAAAAATAAACAAAATTAAAATATCCATATTTACATAACATAAGATGAATTTAAAATTTAATTTAATTATTATAAAAAAAATAAAAAATAAAATTAAATATATATTTATTTTATTAATATTGGAATATAATAAAAGTTAAGTTAAATATTTATATATAATTTAATGTAATAATTAATGAAAAATATAATAAATCATATTATATACTTATGAAATAAATATATGTTTTAAAAAAAAAAAAAAAAATTTAATAAATATTTTTTTAAAGATTTAATTATTTTTATTTTTCATTAATTTAATTTTTTAATTATATATTGATTTTTAAGAATATTAATTTAATTTAATATTTTTTATTTTTTTTTCTAAATTTTATTATTATTACTATTTACAAATAACTAAGGATAAATAAAAATATATATTTATATTTATATTATATAAAATGAATTTAAATTATAATTTAATTATAAAAAAAGGTAGCTAAACATATTTTTATTTTAGTAATGTTGGAGAGTAATAAAATCTAAGTGAAATATTTTTATATAATTTAATTTGAGTTTAATAATCTTTGTTATAACAGGTTGTTTATCTTAGATTATGTTCACTTATGTATTTTATTATTCCTATGCATTTATGTATGGATATTTTATTTATTTTATTTTATATATTATGAGATCTCATATATTTATCTCTTAGATATTATAGGAATAATTTATATTTATTTGTATGCTTTATGAATAGTTTCCTCTTAGTCTTAAGTTTGATCTTTAACTTAATCTATTAGTTATGATTGATTTCTAGCTTGATCTCTTAGTTAGAATTGATCTTCTTTGCCTATATATGTAAGAATTATTCATTGTATATGAAATATTTTTGGAGATATAGAGGGTTTATCATTATATGATCTATTTTTTAATAATAGATTAAGATATTATTTAAACAATGCATCAATGACTTTTAATATTGTAATGGTTTGTAGATTTGATCCTGGGTGAGAGTTTTCTAAACTCTTTCATGATATCAGAGCAGTTTCTAACAAAAATTACATATCTATTTACCTTCTCCCTGCTCAATATGTGATATTGTCTTTCCTTACTAAGTATGCTCTTTTTTTCCATCCTCTTTGGATGGTTTTAAGAATCAGAAAGGTGCACAATAAATTCTAGTTTTTTTAAGAGAACTTCATCTTTAAAAAAAAAAAAATTATTACAGGTAAATTTAAGAGATTTTAGGAACAAATAAAGATCACCAATGCATCCGTATTATCTCTAAAATAGATAATCACCTCTAATTTTATCCCAATTAGATATTAGAGGCAAGATCTCTAAGTTTTTTTAAATTAATTTTTTTGGATTAAAAATGACTGTTTTATTTCAAATTGTAAGAAAATTGTAAACAACCACTCATTTTTTTAATATTTTCTAAACCTTATTTTATAATTCTCATAGAATTTTAAAACTTTTAATTTCATAAATAATTTCAAAAGTTATCATAGTTTTACTAACAAGTTCTATTATGATAAAATATGACTTATTTCTTTAATTATGAAAAAATTTATAGATGACCATTTATAACAAATTTTGAGTTTTATGCACATTGTTTTCAAAATTTTAGAGCATTTAAATATTTTTAATTTCATTATGAAATGTAAAAATTATTTCAATTTTACTAAATTTGATACTATTTTACTAAAAAAATTGTAGGGAGATTTTTTAAAGGTTTTTTTTTTAAATTTTTTTTCTAAAACATCTTTCGATGATTTTTTTATTGTTTTTATTAAAAATAGTATTTTATATTTATGAGATATAATGAGATATTATACTTGTTTATTACTTGGTCATCTACCTTTTTTTACAATCTCATTTGTCGAAGACTGGAGGGTGAGACCTAGTTTAGTAAGTGGCCAAAGTCAAACCCCCTTACACACAAACAAACTTTCTACTTCATTGATTTCACCCTCTTGATTACACTCTATCATGCATATATTATCGACTGAGCTTGACATCCCATTTTATATGTGTTTTATACCGGTTGAAGACCTAAGGGTGGAGTTCAATTTGACAAGTGGTTAAATCCCCTCATAAAAAGATTTTATTATATTCATGCTCATTTATCTGTATACTTACAAATGTATTTTTGGTAGATCCCAAAATATTACAATGTTTGGGTATGTTTTTATGCCACTTGTTTGTTTTAGCCCACATTGTGCCCTTATTTATGGAGTAACTCTTATGATTTGTAATGACTTCTTTGCCTTGTTTGGAGTTATTATGATGTATATAGTGTCTTACTTATTTTTATTTAATATTTTTGAAATATATTATACTTGTACGAAATTATATAATACCATGGGAGGTTTATTTTTACATCCTAGTATACCTTCATGTGTGTGTACTTTATCTTGAGAACCTTTTATTATTTTAGTTGTCAGTTTCTCTCATCTCTACCAAGACCATATTCTTGAGATGTTTTATCTGTATATTGGACACTATATTTTAACAATTTAAAAGTCTTTTTCAACATGATATAGAGTCATTATGTTGCATATAGTGTTAGTATGTCAGTGTTCGAGTAGTAGATTCAGTGCACTCATACAAATTCTTTTGTGTCGCTCCACCTAGTAAATAGTTTGGAGGGTGTGGTGTAGATCTTGATTTTTTTCTCTTTAGTGTTTGAGATCCTTGTTTAGTAGTTGTATGTTTTTTCTACACTTGTACATTTTTCACATTTTTGAGTGTTTTATAGGTTCTTTTGTACATAAATTTCTTATTTATGCACTTTCTTTAACATAACCCATATGATAATTATTATGTCTCACTTGCATTTTCGGTTTCTTTTTGTGTAGTGACACCAGTGCGTCATCCCCACCAGTCTTTGTGCTAACTTTTCACCATTTTTAATTCAATTTTTAAAAGTATTTCATTTTCATATTATCCTAGTTCAACATTGAGGGAGAGCATTCAAGAAACACTTTCTCATGTTCATCATTGTACCTAGTATTCTAGAGTGCAGTATTCATATTTAGTGATCCTTGTATTCAACACCATTCTTACTTCAACTTGGTGATTACATTGATTTGACATCTATGTATTCTTCCAAGATGGATTAGCATTCATAGAGACACATATTTTCATAATGCATCATTTTTATTGTATGGGTACCTCATCAGGTCTTGTTGTCGGGACATATTTCCTTCTTTCATTTCTTTATTTTTGGAAGAAATTTTATTTTCTCACAAGATTTTTTCATTTCTCCACTTTATGAAAAAAAAAATCATGAATATATTATACATGAGTACCTAATCAAGCCTTACTGTCAGGACTCATATTATGGATATGTCACTTTATTTTTTGGCCATTACCTTCACTTAAGGGAGGGGGAGGGTGTTAGAATAGGTTATTTACCTTAACTCATGTTCACCTAGGTACTTTATTATTCCCAACCACTTATGTGTGGATATTTCATTTATCTTATTTTAGATATAATGAGATATTAAATATTTATCTCTTAGATATTATGAGAATAATTTCTTGTTGTTTCTATTATTTAGAGATATTTATCTATTAGTCATAGGTTTGATATTTAGCTTGATCTCTTAGTTATGATTGATCTCTATCTTGATCTCTTAGTTATAATTAATTATTTATCTCAATCTCTTAGTTTGGATTGATTTTACTTATCTATATATGCAAGACTCATTCATTGTATTTAAAGAAGGTTGGGAGATATAAAGGATTTATTATTGTATGATCTATTTTTTTATAATAGGTTGATATTATATTTGAGTAATGCATCAATGATTTTCACTATGATTAAGATTTGTAAATTTAATTCTGGGTGAAAATTTTATAATTTTTTTAATATTTTTATAATTTTAAAATATAATAAATTATATTAGAAATGTTTTACAAAAAAATACACTAAAGATAAATTTTTTAATTTTTAATAAATATTACTTTTATTGTATTTATTTTATTTTTGATTTATTAATTTCCAAAACTGAACATAAATTTAAAAAAAAAAATTGAAAAAAAAGAGTTTAAAATATCCATATTTATTTAATATAAAGTGAACATAAATTTAATTTAATTTTAGGAAAAAGTCAATGTTAAATACATTTTTATTTAAATATTTAGTATATATAATATTATTTCGATGTGCACATTAAAATTTGAATAAGTAAAGAACATTTATGTTTTTAAAGTATTATTTTTTGGGGTGATGTGTGGATAGAATAAAATTATTTTTTTAATAGTATTAGATGGATATTAATTATAAAGTTTATGTGTCTTAGAGTTTAAATTAACTTAGCTGTATATTATAACTCATAACTTTGATATTTTACATATCACAATTTAAAAACCCCGTATGAAATACGAAGGGTATTTTTAAGGTAATTAAAGGGTATTCTTAGCCGTTACTATAGATTATGGAGACCAATCAACCATGTGGTTAAGTATTTTTTTTTTGTAATATATAGTAATGAATATGAATCATTATCTCCTTTTTAAGTCTATTTTAGGTGGTTTTTTCTCAACTTTAAATTTACTCTAATGATCATGTCTATAATTAATATGCATGGTGTATATTATTGGATTCAATCTACACTAATCATAATTGCATCTTGATTTTATTTAACTTATAATATCTTTATTAATTATACATTATTAGGTTAAAATTATTTTACAGTCATTTTTAAGTTGAAACTAATTATGAATAATATTTATCCTACATTAGTATTCAAAATGTAACTTATTTCAATCCTCTTTAAGGTTGTAAAAGTTATCATCACTCGTAAGAGGTCCATGTTACCATTATTTCAAGAAGAAATACGATCCATCTTGTATTGAAAATTAGAAGTTATGAAAATGTTTCTCTTCATCTCAATCCTCTTCGCACAAGTCCTCTTGATTACCTTTATATATATATACAATTAGAGGTGCCTATGGTTTGTGCATATTAAGCTATAATAAATCAAATATTTACTATTAGAGACACTTTAGAGGAGTTAAAAAAGTAAATATTTCTAAATATTACATTACTTGAGGATAATATTAAAAATATAAAGCCTCCTCAAAATACTAGTGTAACTTGTATCTCATCTTTACATGCAAGAACTTAGTATCTCAAAATATTTCATCTCAATTATGGGTTAAGAAGAAACAAGAATCTACATCTAATTAATAAATAAGTTTGTATAAACCTCATAATAATCCAAGTGAAATATTAAGTGACATGCTTCAAAACAAGTTAATCATTATGCCTCATATGTGTATGTTTATCTATTTTTGGATATATGGTGTTAAGGGTTAAGTGGATATAATAACCTATGCATAAGTATGATTAAAAATATCCTACAATAAGTTAACTAATTACAAACTCATATTAATGAATATTATGAAATAAATTATGGAGATATGTTAAGTATATAAAACATCAAATTTGAAAAAAGTTATATTAATTACAATAAAAATTATAAATGATACTTAACTAGATTTTAAATGTGTAGGTGGATCTAAGCTACACATCTATAAGTATGAAGGATTATGATTTTGAGACCCTTGTCAAAATTTATAAAATATGTTTCTGGATTCACAAACACTAATGTCAACCTTGAGACACTATCATTAATACTATTGTCCCTTTTATGATACTATTGTTCCATATGAAATATTCACTAGATTGTGATAAGACCAGCTTCATTGTTGTAGGTTTTCTATCTCATTTTTTATAGTGCACTCATATATATATATATATATATATATATATATATATATGTATGTATGTATGTATGTATGTATGTATGTATGTATGTATGTATGTATGTATGTATGCATGCACACACACACACACACACACACACACACACACACACACACACACACATAAAACCTTAGATTTCATCATTGTATGTGTATGCCAAAAATGGGTTAGTGGGTTCATAGTGTCGATCTGTCCTCAAAGAGCCTTTTGTCAATGAACATTGCCTACACAACCAACACTCCAAGGAAGGCCACAAAATTATGTATTTATCCCTTATGTATAGGAGTGTGTGTGAACAATGATATTATATGTTATATATAGATGCATGTAATGATCTAGATTATAACTTGACAAATATTTCTCATGGGTTTTTCTTTGGATGCTTCAAAACTTTTGTATTATTGCTCCTCTAACTAATAAAGAAATAGGGATGAATAGGGAATAATAAATCAATTATGTAATTAATTGAATGAGTCTTGGTAGGTACTTTATTGGTATTTTATTGATGATCAATGAGAAGACTTATAATTTTATTTATGCCACACCATTTGAAAATATCTAATGGTAGAGTTCAATAAGACAAATAAGTTGACCCATATGTTTTTATTATTTTGTAATTTGAATGACTTTTGAGTAAGGATTTGGACACTAGCATTAACATTAGTGTCCCTCTATGGTTGATAGTGTCCATAAGGCTAGAAAATAGGTAGGGATCTATAACTAATAGTAAAGGATATATATCAATTTTTTAGATTTTAATACTGTATAGATTATCTGGGTCATCATAATGATATGGGTTAGATTATAAGATAATAATTTAGATATAGTGAGATGGTGAATGCAATCCTTTTGATATGATAGTAAAAATTTGAAGGGTAGATCCTTGATTGGTATTTTTCAAATGTATATACAATAAATATTTAGTTTTAGTATCAACATTTTCCCCCATTTAGTTTTGTAATGCACAAGGATGAAATTACTAGGTTAAAGGAAATAAATATGCACCTGGGTGTGTATAACACACCTTGCCCTTGTTTGAGCCCAATTTTAATTTGTTAATGTATGACCTATAAAAATATTATGTTACAATATAAATCAGTGTATATAATCTAAAATTTGAAATAAATGAAATGCTTGAAAGAAATAAAGAAAATAATGAGTACACATGTGTGTTGATGGAACCATGTTTCCCCTTTCTATTTTTCTTGGTAAATATGTTTCCTTATGAAGCATTGGAGTTGAGATAGGTTCATACCTAAACCTTGGATATTTGAAGAGTGATATTGGAAGGTATTATGCTCATAATCTAATGTAAGGATGAGTTGTGGCATGGCCATTGAGATCACTAAAAATCAATCACACAACTCAAGCGATAATATATAATGTGGTGAGGTTTAGTGGTTTTATAAACTCAACATATAAAAGTGGCGAGATTGGTTGATTTAATTAACTCAACTTATATATTTGATGAATTTTAATGATTTAACTAGTTTAACCTATACAAAAACCCAAATGATGTAGACAAAAAAGGTCTAATAACAATACCTCCTGGTGAAAAATATTGCTTCATGGTGATAGTAATCTAGAGATATAATTGGCAAATTTTTAAAATTTTAGAGCACTAGCATGAATATTTACCTTTAATGTGTCTCGAGCTAAATTATCTATCAAAATGTAACCCTTGCTCTGTAACTGTGTATAATATATGTGCCATAAATATGGAAAGCTCTATCCAAAATATTTGAAAAATTAATGAAATGTATAGGAATTTGACCCAAGTGTATTTTGGAATAATATAACTATATTAGAGACTGTGCAATTGTGAAGGTTATGTCTTTGAAACATGCCTTCACTAAAATTTATAAATAGTAAGGACTAAGTAACTGAGGTCATGTCTTTATGACATTCACCCACTAACATATATAAATTGTGTAAATTTGGAGGTCATGCCTTTATGACATGCCCCAACTAATATGCCCCCCTTTTGAGGTGAGGCAAATAGAATCTGGTAGGTAACTTACCTGAAAAGGATAAGGTAATTACATAAGTTTTGTATGAATCATGTATCATATAAGATTAACATATTTGAGTGGATATATAAATGAAGTGCATAGTATGTGATCACATTAAGCCACAATATGCATGATATGTATCATGGAAACATTTAGAGAGTAAAAATACAACATTAGTAAATAATCAAGCACACATACAAGAGCACTCAATGTAAATCAAAATAATAGTCTAAGGAGACCTCATAAAAGGGTCATCTTCAAATTTCACACAATAGAAATGAAATGACATACTCAAATGTCTAATCAACATAGAATGACATATTCAAATGTCTAAGCAACATACAATTACAAAGTGGCCAATAGGAAAGGGACATACTAAAATGTTCCACAAACAAGATAATATCAAGTAGTTAAATACACTCAAGAAAGTGAAAATGTGAATAAATGAAGTATAAGGAACCAACATAATCATATCATACTAGTCCCTCCATATATATGTTAGAAAAAATGTCATGTAAAATAGCATATCAAGTACATTGTGAAAGATATGAGCATGGATATAGGTGTGTAATTGTTAGAATATAAACTCAAACATGATAATGTAGATATTATGATAAAGGATACATAACCTATATAAATTATAATTAGTGAAGTAGATGACCTCAATTTACTATATGACACAGGGAGAGGAGAAATCCAATATAGGTATGTGCTTATATCATTTGTCTATGGTATGCTTGTATCACTCTCAACAATTCATGAAACATATATGTGTAAACAAATTAAATGGTATGCTATCTACTAACATGAAATAAACAACATAGATGCCAATGATCTAGTAAACATGGGAATGCTAAACATTTTTTTACCTTTTATGTTATTTGAATGTTTTTATATTTTCTTCAATAATTGATTTATTTTTGGAATATTTTTTTGTTGTTATTTTTGAATTATTATAAATTAAGGGTTGGTTGATTATACCATATAAGGGATGCACATAAGGTAATCTATACTCACAATATGGTGAATCATTTAGGTGATACTTCCAAGGATCATCTATAAGGGTCATATCTAGATCTTGAAAGTCAAAAAAACACTGTGTATGCTTGATATAAGTATGTCATCATGAATAAGTAGTAGTAGAATTAGTGGTTCATGGAATCCATTGTTGAGTGCTATTTGGTTTCTATAGAGTATCAGTAATTAGGATATGTTTAGTTTCTCTATCTAACTAGGTATGGTATGTAAAAGTATATGAGGATTTTGTGGGATCTATTGTATGTTTCTAGTGATGCTTAGGAAAGGGGATTTATTTTTGCTTACCCTTTTTGTGGATGATTAACTTTAATAGGTTTGATAAGTAGCTTTTTGGGAATAAATTTTTCTTGTTTAAGTGGATGTTTATATTGAATTCCATAAATTATGACTACCCTATTTGTATGAATGTAGTTAATACACCCATATACTATGGAAGGTAACATAGATTTTATGTATCTAAGGTCATACCAATAATGTATAAAATACTCTAATGTATGGTATAACTAAAAAATGTAGTAGCCACATGTGTTGGCCAAACATGTAAAGATAAGTCAATATCACCAATAACATGTTGTAATGTCCTATTGAATGTTCTGACTTTTTTAGATGAAGGGTATAAATCATCATGTGTATATCAAAATGTGTAAGTAACATCATGGTTCATATGTTCTCACTAGTATAGTTAATATTCATAATGTTATATGTAAGATGGTGATCAAGGTATGATCAAATAAGTAATGAATGAAGATTTGAGTTATCATCTATAATTGGACTGTCGTCAAAGGAAATGAAGGGTCTTTGAACCATATGATATTTTGAGCATGTATAAGTTTAAATAATCCCATCTAATGGGCGCCCATAATTTGGTGGAGGAGGATGTGCATGATATGCCATTTACACTTTTGGGTCTTTATTAGAATGATCCTGTAATGTATTATTAAATATCTTTTGGTTTTGATGGTCATTGGGTTGTAAACCAAAATTCTTTGGAGGATCTAAAAAAGAGGGGCACATTAAGGTTTTTAAAGTCCTAATATTTTCAAGAGCTTATGAGAATTTGAAGAGTAATAAGGGTGAAATGATTTTTTCTCTCTCTCAACTCCATGCAAGCAAATACCATTTTGAGGGAGTTTTCCTAGATGTTATTTTGGAAAATATATTTAAGGATGAATAATTTAAATCCCTTCACCATGTAGCTCGAAGGGGTAGTGTTGAGGTGCTAGGGTAACTCTTGAAGAAAGGTATTACAATCCATGCCTACGATGAGGATGGATACACTCCTCTAGTGCTTGCTATAAGAGAGGCCATGTATATGCTTGAAAAATTCTACTTATATGAGTATTTGGCTAATGTTTGGTAAATCATAGAGGTGAAATAGTTTTGGCACTCACTAGGATATGTATCTTGTAAAAAAAATTAGAGGGTGTAACATTGGATAACCTCTCATGGAATTTTTTTTTAACAAGTGGATAACTCTACAAGCACATAAGGCATGGTAAAGGTTTTCCTCATACACAAATGGTTTGAATGGTTAAATATGGATTGATAACATGGGTAAAATCTAGTATAATATTATTTTTTTAAATAAGTAGGTGTTGGAGCTATGTTGCTTTCCACAAGAATAATTACAAAGGTGATGTAGACATACCACTGATATTTAGAATTATGGCCATCAAGGGAAGAGAGATTTATTTTAAGGTTATAAGTGATGTAAATGTGGAAATTTGGGTGTATGGAATAAATTTGATTTCAAAATAAATTATTAATTTGAATGGAAATGGATCCAAGAAGTGTGGGTGATACATTTATAGTTTTGTGAAGTGTTTAAGTGCATGGCAAAACCTAGAGCACAAGCTTGGGAATTCAACAACCACATATCACTCTAGCATTTTGTCAAATAGTTTACGTAGCTCTTGTATGTTTTGCATATATTTAACTATTTTTATTGTTCCCTAAAGTTTTGAAATATAAATTAAAATGTCAATTATAAATTCAAATGTAGCTCTTGTATGTTGTGGAAATATTTAACTTATTTATTGAGCTTAAAAAATCCCACGTTTTTTGGTGTATTATTCACCAAGGTCTACCTATGTGGGACTAGATCAAACACATGGGGTTGTTGAATCCCACTTGCCTAGCCTGTCACCAAAAAGAATCCATTAAGTGTCTCTTTTTGTTTGGCCCTCATGACAAGTGTGTCTAGACATAGATTCATACCCTTTTTAAATCCTTCATGCCTATAATGTTCAATTGGAAGATGGCTCTCCTAGAGGACTCCTCCCTATTTCCTGTAAGATATAACATATTTGTATAAATTTTTTTGTAGTGACATTCTTTTATAGATTTGGAAATCTAGAAATAAAGCATGTTTTAATAATAAAGTTATGAAAAAAAGCTTTTCTATAACTAACAAAATTGTTATGATTGCTAATGTTACCATCCAAATTCAAGGTCAAATAGATAAGGCTTGGCATGAGATCCACCATCTACATCTCCTTTTCAACCATTGGGGGAATGTTCCTTGTGCAATCAGTCATGAACCTCTTGATCCACCTCTCCACCATTCCCCTAAGGGTCATGGGTGTGAAGGGTAGTATCATCAATATCATAGCTAATAGTCTTGAAGCTAGATGAGTGATTATCCTTTCTCTCACTTGCCATCTTCTCCCCAAGGATCTAAAAAAGGAAAAAAATAGTGGTGGTGGGTTGAAGGTCCCCTTCTTAGGATAAGTTCATGCAATTGACATTGGTTATTTATCCTTACACACATGATCCCAAACAATTTAATGAAATTGAAATTAACCAATAGATTGATGGTTTTGACCCCGTCCTAGTTGATGAAGACCCCACAGCTCAGGGGGTAGGGGGACCCTCAAGATCCTCAACTTCCTCTACTCTACCTGCCACTATGTTTTTTACTACTACTTAATGATCTCTTTCTTATTTGTGCTGTTATATTTATCTTTTTTTTATTGATATGAACTTGAGTTAACTTAATCGTGGTTATTTAACTATTTGGTGGCCTTATATAGACTTTTCTCCTCTCAAAACTTTTTTATTTTAGTATGATTTCTTTAGGGTGTGACTTTTCCATCCATATTATTTATATTATTAGTAATATATTATATCTTTTTATATTAATGAAAGTTAACTTTCCAATTAAAAATGATAGGGTTCCTAACTCCATTTTATTACCAACCAAAATCAGGTTAGATTGTTTTCATTTTTTTAGATTTTAACATATAGTTAATATTTGATACTGACCCATGTATGTGTAAAAAAAGACTCTTTTTAGGTTCATAGGTATATTGGTTATTGTTTTAGAAATTTAGGAACCAAATTTTTTATATCTATCCCATGTCTCATTTCTTTACAATATATGTGCACCCACAAATCATAGTTAGGAAAAATATAGGCACCTAAAAATTAACATTATGAATTTATTAGAAATTACATGATTTTAGTATTTTTGAGTACTTATCAATTATTCATCTAAATTAAGAATTATTATTGAATTTAGTAACTCTAGTGGTCTTTGTAATTTCCCTTGGCACCTTACATAATTCCCTTTATTTCATATCTTATTCCCTTACCTTGAGATTTGTGCTAAGAGTATTCTAATATTTTGTACAATGTATGGAGTGTTGGGATGGCCCTAACTCCATTAGCATGGTACATTATATCTATTTTAAATATTTCCTTTACTCTATCTTTATTTTTCCCTTTTTAGTTATTAGATGTTAGTTTGGGCACTAATAGGGTCTTTAATTAAATTCAATGTATCTATAAATACATAATTATATTAGTTCATTTTCATCTAATGTAAATAAAAGGAAATATAGATAATTCAATTGACATTTAAAAGAATCTATTGAGCATTTGTAAACATTCTAATGCAAATCAAGTAATCAAAATTAGATCTTTCATTTAAGCACACAATTTTATGTTTAGACGCACACCATAAAACATTCATTTGTTTCTAATTAGATCTAGTCTTATTATTGAGGTTTGCTATTTTTGATATTTTTACTATTTATAGCCTTGACTAATATCAAGATATTCTTTGGTTTATTGTAGGCTTAAAAATATATTTTGTTTTCCTTTAGTTTTTAGGTATTGTTTCTTAATCAGGGAAAAAATAAAAAACTCTATTTATCAAAGTGAGATCGCAAGAAACTAAGTGAGGTTTTTAAAGATCATGACTAAATGAACATAAGCATAAATTTTTTTTAGACCTATCTACATTTTTCTAGAGAATCCAAAATTATTTTTGTGTTGTTAGAAGAGTACAAAACATTAATGGGGAAAGTTCTTTATTTATCGCAAAAAGAATTAAGTTCCTATCACTTATAGGTGTGCATTTCTACTATCATATTCTAATTGTTTTTTAGCATACCATGAAACAAAACAAAATGAACCTACACCATATTATTTTTTCCTACTTTTAGATTTAAAATTAATTAATTAAGATTTATGTTTGTATTTTGCATGTTATTTAATCGATTTGAAAACAAAAAAGTAGCTACCTCTCTTGCTAAGGAACATGCTAATAAATTATCCAATTTTTAAAAATCCATCCAAATTTCAAATAAATTATTCCATGCATTTCATGAACCTAGAGAGTGTTTCTAAACATGATACAAAATGTATGCAAATATTTAAATGAATTTAGATTAATTGTAAAAATCTCTTTTTTTTTTCCAAAATGTTAATTTCTAAGATAAGGGAAAAGAAAAGATCCTCACTTAATTAATCTTATATATTATTGGGTATGTCCTCTTTGTAACTTTTCAGCTTTTTACATTATCATTATATTGTGTAAACTCTAATTTATAATATAATTTTTTTTTTAATTAAAATAGATATATGTATTTAATATTTTAAACAACTTGTCAAACAAAGTTATGTAAGAGTTTTTGCTCTCCTCCAATAGTTGGATATCAATATAAAAAGATACCCTCTTCTTAAGTTTTATATTAATACTCTTCACTCACTAACAACAAATAATATAGTTATTAATTCTAGCAATATGAGAAATGAATTTATTTATATATTGTTCATAGCAAGGGATGGCTATTAATTTTGATGAATTTTTCTTCGGATCTTCCATTAATGTCATTTTGGTAACAGCTGGGTTGACCATAACTACGGTGATGTTGGTAATTGTTGTGTGTCAGGGAGCCGTGCTCCATCAGCGAGACACTGACCACTACCAGTTCTCCCATGGGCCCGCATTTGCTTCATTATTGCAATGTTGACAGTTTTGCACATACGCCGCTGCATCACATAATAACTCTTCATCGATTTCTTCTGCAAATGGCATTATAATAAGATAATCTCCCACCATTCCCCCATCCTGCCTATTTATATTTGTTACGTGCTATCTGTTTTGTTTTTTCGTTTTGTTTTTTTATAAAAAGGTTTATAGTTACTATGAATCAGACTAGAATTTCAAATCCACCCAGCCTTTCGACTCAGAATTTGGCTATGATTTGATATTTTTTATTCAAGTTATTACTTATATTACAACATACCAAAACTCCCTTTTCCAAATTAGCGACTCTCTTAATTGATTTTTTAATCGATTATTTTTCAAATATTTGACTATGATTTTATATTTTTATTAATATAATTGTCTTAATCAAAAAGTGATTAAAGTGTTTTTATATTTCTATGATCCATATCATATTATGCATATTTCCTAAGTTACTATTTTTATTAAAGATATTCCTTGAGAAAAATCTTATAATAGTGCTTCACGTTGCTATATCTGATATTAATTATTATACATTGTTTATATCTTGCTTCCATAAAGCATATTTTTAGTTTATATAAAGGAAATTTATTGATAACATAGATGTTTTAAAAGTTATATTTTTATATGTTATACACTAGTTTTATATTTTATCTTATATAATGTATTTAATTCTTTTATTTTTATATTTGTAGGTTCATTATTTGGGAGGATCTCCCACTGAAATAATAGCAATCTAATATCGTTTTAAGTTTCTATTTTATTTAGTTTTCAGATATAAAATTTGAGGTAAAAGGGATAAGAAATAAAAGGTTTCAATTCTTCTTCAAATCATTCATACAATGTAGATCTTGTCGAGAACTTTTTGATGCATTTTTCAATTTAAAAAATGAAATCTATAAATGCAAAATATGACTGATCAAAGATAATCAAAAATCAACATGACGAGTCAACGAATCAAATTTGATCAATAAACATTAAAAAGTTTGAAAAATATAAATGAAGGCATTTAACTTTTAAAACCCATCAAATTACCTTTTTAAATCACCCATTTTCCAATTGCCTCCACTTGAAATGTGAAAACATGGAATATGTGGCTTTAAACATGGATAAAATTATATTTTATATATATATTCCAATGCATTATATATATAAAGCATTGGAATATGGGATAAGCTTCATCCCACAAACAAAGGCATGGGAAGGGATTTTATCCCTTAGCTTTCATTTTAAGCATTTTGATCAAGCCTACCCATGTGTTTCATGGGTTTTGGAGGACTATATAAGGGCATGGGGTGTCATTTGTAATGTATATTGGATAGATTAGAATTTATGATGTGTGTTTAGTTTTATATAGGAGTTAAAGTTGGAAGAGTTAAAGTATATATATTTGTATAATTTTATTTAAGTAGAAGATGTTAACACACAAGATTTTGAGGATTTATTTTGATGTATTTTGATATTGTAAGTTTTGTATTAAGATATTTAATGGATTGGTTATGTTGGAGCGGACTTGGGGACATAGATAATTGTCGAATCCCTTAAACAAACTTGTGTTGTTTTTTATTGTTTTTGTTCAGTTTTCCTTGCTTATAAATAAAAATCCATCTTTAAATAACGTTATTTATTAAATTATTTAAGATCATTATTTGATAACGTTAACGGATCACTTTGGTATTAGCGGTGATGATCTACATCAGATAACATTATTTTTAGATTTCAAATACTCTTACATGTGTAAATGGTTTGAAGAAGAATTGAAACCTTTTATTTCTTACCCCTTTTACCTTGAATTTTATGTCTTCAAACTAAATAACATAAATACTTAGAAAAATATTAGATTGGTAGAATTGAAGACTTTAGAGAGATGTTGATAATTTTAATATACTTGTGATCTATTCCAGTTACTCTCTCTTATAAACAAATTTTGAAACCGAAATTAATATTTTAATGTTTACATCAACAGCAGAGAATTCGGATATGTTTTCCAGATCAACCTTCATATTTTAAAGTTAGATGTCGGGAGATTTCCTCGAGACTACAAAAATATTTGGGGACATATGCCCAGCCCCCGAGAAATGGTATTAGAGTTTAAAAAGCCAGCTTCTGAAAATATTCTAGCCATTTTGTTAATTCTAGCAATATGAGAAATGAATTTATTTATATATTGTTCATAGCAAGGGATGGCTATTAATTTTGAATGCATTTTTCTTTGGATCTTTTCCATAACTACGGTGATGTTGGTAATTGTTGTGTGTCAGGGCGCCATGCTCCTTTCAAGTTTCATCAGCGAGACACTGACCACTACCAGTTCTCCCATCGGCCCGCATTTGCTTCGTTATTGCAATGTTAATAATTTGTCAAATACGCCGCTGCATCACATAATAACTCTTCATCGATTTCTTCTGCAAATGGCATTATAATAAGATAATCTCCCACCCTTCCCCCATCCTGCCTATTTCTATTTGTTACGTGCTATCCGTTTTTTTGTTTTTTTTTTGATAAAAAGTTTTATAGTCACTGTGAATCAGACTAGACTTTCAAATCCACCCAGCCTTTCGACTCAGAATTTGGCTATGATTCGATATTTTTACTACCTGTAATCTTACGGTTTAAAAAAAAAATTAATAAATATTAAAAATAGTTTTTATTCATGTTATTATTTATATTACAACATAACAAAACTCCTTTTTCCATTTTAGTGATTCTCTTAATTGATTTTTTATTCAATTATTTTTCAAATATTTGACTATGATTTAATATTTTTATTAATGTAATTATCTTAATCAAAAGGTGATTAAGATATTTTTATATTTGCATGATCTATATCATGTTATGCATATTCACTATTTCCTAGGTTACTATTTTTATTAAAGATAGTCCTTGAGAAAAATCTCATAATGATGCTTCACATTGTGATATCTCATATTAATTATTTGACATTGTTTATATTTTGTTTCTCATAAAACATATTTTTAGTTTATATGGAATAAATTTATTCACAATGAACATGTTTTAAAGGTTATATTTTTACATATAATACACTAATCTCATATTTTATCTTATACAATGTATTTAATTTCTTTATTTTTAGATGTGTAAATTCATCTCAAATATAAAAGGGAGAGGCGAATGAACAAAAGAAGAGAATATGTTCCATTCATCATATTCAAGTACATCCTATTTAAGTATGTATATCATTACATCAAAAATTTAGAAACATAAATTTTATTTACTTTTCCTATAGCTCTATCCAATTACTTTATCTAATTCCATATAAAGGATGTATTTAAGTTGCCATTCAACTTTTGTATAGGATTATACTCTAATTTCATCTAGTTTGATTTGAGATATTATTAAGAATTGTATTCACAATATCATATATAACTTTGGACATATTTGGAGCCCTAAACTTGATAGGTTGTCTAACTTCATTCTATTTTCTAGAAAAATTAGATGGTTTGATACTCACTTATATGTGTAAAAAGAAAAAAAAATAAAAAATTGTGAGTCTTTAGTTATACTAAATTTTGTTTTGAATTTTTGGGATACAAAATTTAAATTGTATTATATATGTTTATTATAGACACTTATATTTGGTATTATATATACTTGAAACTATCAAATAATATTTAGAGTTATATATATATATATATATATATATATATATATATATATATATATATATATATATAAGGTGTCTAACTTCATTCAATTTTATATAAAAATAAAATAGATTACTTTTAGTTTTATGAATTTCATTAGATTGTTATTATTTGACACTCACTCATAAATGTGTAAAAAATGATTTTGAAAGTCTCTAGATACATTGAATTTTGTTTTGGAGTTCTAGGAATACAAAGTTTGATTTGTATCATATACGCTTATTCTAGACATTCATATTTAGAATTATATAATTAAAATATTATATTTGACCAATCTATAACATATTTTATTTATGCATGTATACATGACTCTTCTTCATAATCTCCCTTAGCCATTCACCCATATATGGGTTCAATCTTCTTTTATTCTCATTACTGTTACACATGAATTTATCTAGTCTTTGCCTAAATAGTTTAATATCATTCTCAAATTGCTTCCTATTCTCAAATCATTGTTCATTTTTTCTAGATAAGTTCCTCAAACAATGTCATAAAGTGGATTTATCCACATGGGTTGAATCTATCTACATGCCCTTTAATGGTCATTTTACAAAATTTAAATTCTCCATATGGGTTAGGCCATACATTTCTCATGTCAATTTGGAGAAAATTAACCAAAGAGTTACTTATATAAATATATGTATCTAAGCCTATTGATATATAACACTTATATATCTTGCACTAGAAATCACTTTCCACATTGAGATAAACTATCCTAAAGTTTTCAAATTTAATACCTCTTAAAGGATAAAGCCATGATTTGAGTATGAATATCATTACGAGATCAAATCGTAAGATATCAAGTGTTGAAATCTATACATAGGATTACATTGCATGTTAGCATCACATTGATTACAAATATTCAACTAGGTGAGAGAACTACACTCAATATGACTTCATTCTTTGTATTATTGGATACATAAGTAATGTTTTTCCATAGGGGTGGTTAGAATTAGATCAACCCATCCATTTTACTATGATTTTAATTTACATTTCAAAGAGTTACGATTTTCAAGAAAGGAAAAGAAAAACAAAATTATTTGTGTTAGTTTGCAGGTATCTAAATATATAAGAAGCACTAGTAGACATAGGGACAATTGTTTATGTTAGATCACAGGTATTTGAATATACAAGAAATAGTAGCAAACATATACATAATGATAAATATAATCAAAGAATCAATGCAAATTACACATGATTTCACACTTCCAACAGAAAATTTCACATTGTCAAGCATTCAAAAAACATAGACCTATCTCATCAACCACAAACTTTTTATTTCTATATCTAAGCATTCACAGGGCCTTTCCTAATCTCTACTAATGACTTTACCTTATTGCAAACCTTCACATTCTATTAATTAACCAATTCCTCAACTATTTACATTAATAATAACTATATAAATCAATAAAACTATGATAATTACACTCATATTTGTATGTGAATGTTATATCTTATATAATTAAAATTTTCTACATTTTTTTTCTTATTAAATTACAACTTAAGTAAAAAATAAATAAAACTTATTATTAAACCCACTTTTTTTCATGAGCATAACAAGCCCTATATTGTCTAAGGGTTCCTCCTTATTTTATAGGGTTTAATATTTCTATATTTATCTTTGATTTTCAAACTTATTTCTCATTTTCCTTTATTAACATTAGAGATGATATGATTTTAAAAAGGACCTAATTGTAAAATTCTATTTACTAGCCAACTTATATTGTTAACCAATCACAATTGAATATTATATGTCAACATATATGACTTTGAAAGGAGAGTATAAAACAAAACAACCTATTTTACATTTAATTATTTTTGTTAAAAATGACAACTCTATTTGGTTAAAATGACATTACATCTATGTAATTTATTATTTTTAAAATTAAATAACATTATATGATTTTATTTTACTAAAATTAAAGTGTATTGTGAGTTTACTAAATTAAATGAACTAAACATACACAATTTAACTTTTTACTTTGTATTACTTTTATTTTATTTTTTAACATATGTTTTACTATAGTAGTATGCAATTGAAAAAGAAAGAAAATAAAAATATCCATATTTACATAATATAAGATGAATTTAAAATTTAATTTAATTACTAAATAAAATTAAATGTATAGTTAGTTTATTAATATTGAAATATAATAAAAGTTAGGTTAAATATTTTTATATAATTTAATGTAATAATTATTAAAAAATAATAATAATAAATCATATTATATATTTATGAAATAAAAAAATATTTTAATTATAAAAAAATATAAAATATTTTTTAATTTTTAATAAATAATTTTTTGAAGATTTAATTATTTTTATTTTTCATTAATTTAATTTTTAAATGATATATTAATTTCTAATAATATTAATTTAATTTAATATCTTTTTATATTTTCTAAATTTTATTATTATTACTATTTTCAAATGATTAAGAATAAATAAAAAATTATATTTTTATTTTTATTATATAAAATATATTTTAATTATTAAAAAAATGCAGCTAACTATATATATATATATATATAATGTTGGAGAGTAATAAAAATTTAGTGAAATATTTTTATATAATTTAGTTTGAGTTTATATATATATATATATATATATATATATATATATATATAGAAAGTTGGAGAGTAATAAAAATTTAGTGAAATATTTTTATATAATTTAGTTTGAGTTTAATTATATTTGTTATAGTAGGTTATTTACCTTAACTCATGTTCACTTAGGTAATTTATTTTTTCTATCTTTGTATGGATATTTCATTTATCTTATTTTAGATATTAGGAGATATTACATATTTATCTCTTAAATATTATGGAAATAATTTCTAGTTATTTATATCTTTTATGAATAGTTATCTTTTAGTCCTAGGTTTGATTTCTAATTTGATCTATTAGCTATGATTGATCTTTGTCTTGATCTGTTAGTTAGAATTGATTTTACTTACCTATATATGCAAGAATCATTTATTGTATTTGAAGAAGCTTTGGAGATATAGAAGATTTATCATTGTATGGTCCATTTTTGTATAATAGATTGTGATATTATTTGAGAAATGCATGAATGACTTTTACTATGGTAATGGTTTGTAGATTTGACTCTGGGTAAGAGTTTTCTAAACTCTTTCATGGTATCAAAGTAGTCTCCAACAACCATTACTTCTCTCCTTAGCTTCTCCCTACTCAACATCTAGTATTCTCTTTCCTAACCAAGTATGCTCTTTTCTTGCATCCTCCTTCGATGGTCTTCAAAATCATAAATGTGTGCAAGAAATTATAGTTGTTTTTTTTTTTTTTTTTTTTTGGGGGGGAGGGAGGCAGAGCACTTCTTCTTTTTATTTTTTATTTTTATTGCAAGTAAATTTAAGAGGTTTTAGGAGAAAATAAAAGATCACCAATGCATCAATATTATATATGAAATAGATAATCAACTTCAATTTTATCCTTGTTAGATATTAGAGGCAAGATCTCTAATTTTTTTTACAAATCTATTTTTTTGATTAAAATCAACTGTTTTGCTTTAGGTTGTAAGAAAATTGTAAACAACCACTCATTTTTTAATAGATTTTTTGAACCTTATTTTATAATTTCCTTAACATTTTAAACCTTTTAATTTTATAAATAATTTCAAAAGTTATTTTAGTTTTACTAAGAAGTACTATTCCGATAAAATATGACTTTTGTTTATTTAATTATAAGAAAATTATAGATGATCACTCTAAACAAATTTTGGGTTTTGTGCACCTTGTTTTCAAAATTTTAGAACATTTTAAAATTTTAAATTTCATTATGAATTATAAAATTAATTTTAGTTTTATTGAATTTGATACTACTCACTAAAAAAACTTTTTAGGTAGTTTTTTCTATTGTCTTTTTTTAAACAATATTTTTGGATGATTTTTTGATTGTTTTTAATTAAAAATAACATTTTAAATTTAGGAGATATAAGGAGATATTGTTCTTGTTTCTTACTTAGCTATGTACCTTTTTTGACAATTATGTTTGTCAAAGATCAAAGGGTGAGGCTCAGTTTAGTAGGTAGCTAAACCCCCTTACAAGCAAAAAATCTTTTTGCTTCATTGATTTCACCTTTTTGATTGCACTTTATCATGGATACATTATCAACTGAACTTGACATCCCATTTTACATGTGCTTTATACTAGTTGAAGACCTAAGGGTGGAGTTCAATTTGATAGGTGGTTAGATTCCCACATAAAAACACTTTATTATACTCATAGTCATTTATTTGTATATTTAAAAACATATTTTTAGTAGAACCCAAAATATTATATTATTTGAGTATGTTTTTGTGTCACTTATGTGTTTTGTCCCACATTTCTCCCTTATTTTTGGAGTAACTCTTATGATTTATGATGACTTATTTGATAGGTTGATAGTCTCCTTGTTTGGAGTTATTCTGATGTACAGTGTCTTACTTATTTTTATTTCGTGCTTTTAAAATATGTTATACTTGCACTAAATTATAAAATGTCATTGAAGGGTTTTTTTTTTTAAATAGCATAGTCTACCTTTATGTATGTGTAGTTTATTTTGAGCACCCTTTACTATTTTAGTTGCCAGTCTCTCCCATCACCACCATGGCCATATTCTTGAGATATTTTATTTGTATATTCGACACTATTTTTTTGACAATTTGAAAGTCTTTTTCAACATGATATATAGTTATTCTAGTGCATACATTTTCAACATGTTAGTGTTCAAGTAGTAGATTCAACTCACTCATACATATTTTTTCATGTTGCTCCACCCAGTAAGTAGTTTGGAGGGTGTGGTGTAGATCTTGACTTTTTTGTCTTTAGTGTTTGAGCTCTTTGTTTAAAGCTGTATGTTTTTTTACACTTTAACATTTTGAAACTTTTTTATTGTTTTATATGTTCTTCCTTTATACATAAATATCTTATTCAAGCACTTTTTTTAATGGAACCCATATGAGAATTATTATGTCTCACTTGCATGTTTGATGGCTTTTTGTGTAGTGACACCAATGTGGCATCCTTCTTTATGCTCACTTCTCACCATTTTTTAATCAAAATTTTTAGAGGTTTTCATTATCATCCTATCCTAGTTCAACATTGAGGGAAGGTGTTCAAGTAATATTTCCTCATGTTCATCATTCTACCCAGTATTCTAGAGTGTAGTATTTATATTCAATGATCCTTGTATTCAACACCATTCTTATTTTGACTTGGTGGTTACATTGAGGTTATATCCATGTATTCTTATAAAATGGATTAAAGTCCATAGGGACACCCATCTTCATAATGCATCATTTTTCTGGTATGGGTACCTCATTAAGAAGTTTTGTCAGGAACCATTTCCTTCCTTCATTTTTGTCTTTTTGGGAGAATTTTTATTTTCTTATAAATTTTCTCTCTTTCTCCACTTTATGAAAAATTTCTTCATGTAATGAACCCGAAAACTAACAAGAACAAAAATTTACCAATAGGCAAAGATCTTGAAACAATACTCAGAATTGAATCATATTGATTGCTTGAGTAATTACAAACCCAAACCATGCTTAAATAAGCCTAAAATCAAAAATCAAAATGTACGTGCAAAATTTAAAAAAATCTAAAATCTAAAAAAAAGTCTATTTTTAGTAGCCTCTATTTATAGTAAGTTTCACATTCAAGCACGTGCGGCTCTATTTTTTTTATAAAATAACCTAAATACTAAAATTAGACTATGGGATGAAATTCAACTAAAGTTGACTTTCAATTCTAAAATTATATAATTTTTAAATTTAAAAAATTCTTGAAAATTTTATTAAAAGCTAATTACATATCCTTAAATGATCACACTTGGCCTTCAAAAAATATCTAAATTAAATCTAAGTGGATAGAGTGAATTAGGGTAGAATCAAACTTTATGAGATGGTCGTGCTTATGAAAGGTTGACTTATTTTTTTTGCATCATTCTCTTCTGGTTGAAAACAACTCAGTTCCTATGAGTTGCCTTGATTATACTACTACCATTTCTCCTTGTCAATCTTCTTTAACTCACATTATATAATATAAGTGTTATCTTCTTTCTCCAATCCTTCCTACTACACCAAATACCTGTTATAATTTTCTTTTCCTTGTACTTACTATCTTCATATCCAAACCCTGCACTATTTTTTCTTTCTTCTTCTTTGGATCCTACTACACCCAATTTACTTCTTCATATTCATCATCTCCACCATCTTCTCCATGGAATTCATATAAATCATATATATATATATATATATATATATATATATATATATGTGGTAAACTCACCTCATTTGTGTTATCATTGATTTTCTTCACAATTTTACATGGTCCAATTTTTTTGTACTTCAACTTATTATATGTGCCTTTTGGATATATTTCGTTCCTCAAGTAAACTATTACCAACTCTCCTTCTTCAAATACCTTTGATCTTCTTCTGACATCTAATATTGATTTATATTTCTCATTACTTTTCTATAACTTTATTCTTACTCCTTGCAATTACTGCATATGCTCTACAAATGCTTCCACATCATCACTAATTTGATATGTAATTGGTAATTGTATCAAATCTAAAATACCCATAGGATTTCTCCCATAAACAATTTGAAAAAGTGACTTTCTTGTTGATCTATTCACTAAACTGTTATATGTAAACTCAACTTGCGGTAAAGTCAAGTCCCATTGCTTTAGCTTCTTTCCCACTATGCATCTCAATAAATTTTTTGAGATCTTATTCATAACTTTTGTTTTTCCATCTGTTTGTGGGTGATATGCACTACTGAATTGTATCTTAGTACCTATCTTCTTCCACAAAGTCCTCCAAAAATGACTTATAAATTTTATGTCTCTATCTAAAGTAATACTTTTTGGAACACCATGCAATCTCACAATATCAATAAAAAATAATTTTTCAACTCTAGTTGCATCATTGGTTTTCTTACATGTAATGAAATGAAGCATTTTAGAAAATGTATCTACAACAATAAAAATTGAATCCTTACATCTCTATGTGTTTGGCAATCCATACTCAAATCTATCCATGGTCCTTTTAGAACTGGTAATGGCATGTATCGTCCATTATTTTATACATGTTCTTTAGCCACCTGACATATTTTGCACCTTGAAATATACCTTGTCAGATCTCTCTTCATCTTTAGCCAAAAATATTTTTCCTCCACCAAAGCTATTGTCTTCATCTTACCAAAATGTTTGACTAAACCACCATTATGTAATTCTCTTCTTATATTATCTTGTAGAGCCCCAACTGGAATGCATAATTATTTCCCTTTGAAGAGATAACCTTCTTGTATAAGATACTCATCATGAATAGAATTTGTGCCACCTGTTAATGGATTCTTTCATTTCTCAATGACCTTGCTAAAATATGGATCAGTATCATATAATTCTTTGAAAACTTCAAATCAAACTACTTCACTCACCATAGTAGTTAATAATGCTACATTCCTACTCAATGCAACAGCTGCCTGATTTATGGTTC
>JARHVA010005590.1:950000-1075000 GCA_037957365.1 Torreya grandis | reverse complement strand
TATAGCACACCTTTTAAAAATATCTAATGGTAGGGTTCAATAAGATAAATGGGATGACCATTATGCTTTACATAATTTGTAATTTGGATTACTTTTGAGTAAGGATTTGGACACTAGCATTGACACTAGTTTCTCTCTATGGTCGATAGTGTCCATAAGGCTAGAAAATAGGTATGGATCTTTAACTGATAGTGAAGCATATATATATATATATATATATATATATATATATATAGATTTTTATAGTGTCTATATTGTTTAGGTCATCATAATGATATGGCGTAGACTATAATATAATAATTTATGTATAATGAGATGGTGAATGCAAGCCTTTCGACATGATGGTAAAATAATGAAGGGTAGAGCCCTGATTTGTATTTTTCAAATGTATAAGATTAAGATGCTATAAATATTTAGTTTTAGTGTCAAAATTTCCCCCCATTTAGTTTAGTAATGCATAACATTAAAATTACTAGGTTAAAAGAAATAAATACACATTTGGGTGCGTATAACACACCTTACCTTTATTTGAGCCCAATTTTATTTTTTTTGCTAGTGTATGACCTATAAAAAATAACATATTACAATATAAATTAGTGTATATAATTTGGAATTTTAAACAATTAACAAGCTTGAAAGGAAAGAGAGCAAAAAAGGAGTACACATGTGTGTTGATGGAACCGTGTTTACCCTTTATATTTTTATTGTTAAATACATTTCCTTATGAAGCATTGGAGTTGAGAGAGGTTCATACTTGAACCTTGGATATTTGAAGAGGGATATTGGAAGGTTATATGCCCTAAATTTGATGTAAGAATGAGTTGTGACATGACAATTGAGATCACTAAAATTCAATCTCACAACTCAAGTGATAATATATAATGTGGTGAGAGTGAGTGATTTAATAAACTTATTATATAAAAGTGGTGAGATTGGGTGATTTAATTAACCCAAGTTATAAATTTGGTGATTTTTAATGATTTAATTAGTTCAACCTATACAAAAAACTAATCCATGTTGACAAAAAAGTTCTGATAACATTACTTCCTATTGAAATATATTGCTTCATGTTGATAGTAATCTAGAGATTTAATTGGTAATTTTTTAAAAATTTTGGTGCATTAGCATGGAATATGCACCTTTAATGTGTCTCAAGCTAAAGTATCTATCAACATATAACCCTTGCTTTGTAACTGTGTATAATATATGTGCCACAAATATGAAAAGCTCTATTCCAAATCTTTAAAAAATTAATGAAATGTATAATATTTTAACCCAAGTGTATTTTTGAAAAATATAACTATACTAGAGATTATGCAAGTGTGGAGGCTATGTCTTTATGATATGCCTCCACTAAAATTTATAAATAGTATGGATTGAATAACTAAGGAGGTCATGTCTTTATGACATTCCCCCAGTAAAATTTAGAACTGTGTAAATTTGGATGGCATGCCTTTATGACGTGCCCCAACAAATATGCCCCCCTTTTGAGGTGAAGGAAATAGAATTTGGTAGGAACCTTACTTGAAAATAATAAGGTAATTAAATATTTTTTTGTATGAATCATGTATCATATAAGAGTAACTTGATTAAGTAGATATATCAATGAAGCACATAGTATATGATCACATCAAGACACAAGATGCATGATATGTATCATGGAAACATCTAGAGAGTAACAATACAAGCTTAGTAAACAATAAAGCATGCATATAAGAGCACTCAATGTAATTCCAAATAATGGCCTAAGGAGACCTCATAAAAGGGGCATGTTCAAATGTCACACAATAGAAATAAAATGGCATACTCAAATGTCTAATCAACATAGAATTACATAATCAAATGTCTAAACAATATACTATTACAAAGTGGCCAATAGGAAAGGAACATATTAAAATGTTCCACAAACAAGATAATATCAATTAATGAAATATACTCAAGGAAGTGAAAATGTGAATAAATGAAGTATAAGTAACTAACATAATCATATTATACTAGTCCCTCCATATATGTGTTATCAAAAAATGTCATGTGACATAACATATCAAGTACATTGTGAAAGATATGAGGATGGATATAGGTGTTTAATCATTAGCATATAAACTCAAACATGATAATGTAGATATTATCATAAAGGATACATAACCTATATCAACTACAATCAATCAAGCAAATGAATTCAATTTACTATATGATATGGGTAAAGAAGATATCCAACTTATGTATGTGCATATATCATGTGTCTATGGTATGCCTATATCACTCTCAACAATGCATGAAACATATATGTGTATATAAATGAAACGGTATGATGTCTACTAAAATGAACTAAACAACATAGATGTCAATGATCTATTAAACATGAGAATGCTAAACATTTTTGTACCTTTTAGGTTATTTGAATGTTTCTATATTTTCTTCAATAATTTATTTATTTTTGGAATATTTTTTTTGTTGGTATTTTTAAATTTTTATAAAGTAAGGGAAAACTAATTATCCCATATAAGGGATGTGTATAAGGTTATCTATACTCAAAATATGGTGAATAACGCAGGTGATACTTTTGAGGAGCATCTATAAGGGTCATATCTAGATCTCAAGAGTCATAAATACTCTATGTATGCTTGATATGAGTATGTGGTCATGAATTAGTAGTATTAGAAGTAGTGGTTCATCAAACCCATTATTGAGTGCTATTTGGTTTCTTCAGAGTAGCAATAATTAGGACATGTTTAGTTTCTCTATGTAACTAGGTATGTTATGTAAGAGTATATGAGTATTTTGTCAGATCTATTGTATGTTTCTAGTGCAAAGGCCTCTCAAGTATAGGCCACCTAGGAAAGGGGATTGATTTTTTTTCTTGCCATTTTTGTGTATGATTAACTTTAATATGAGTGATAAGTAGCTATTTGGGAATAAAATTTTATTTTTCAAGTGGATGTTCATTTGGAATTCTATAAATTATGACTGCCATGTTTGTATGAATGTAGTTAATACACCCATGTATTGCGGAAGATAACACATGGATTTTATGTATCTAAAGTCATCATAATAATGTATAAAATAATCTTGTGTATGGTATAACTAAAAAAGGTAGTATCCATATGTGTTGGCTAAACTTGTAAAGATAACTCAATATCACCAATAATATGTTGTAATGTCCTATTGAATGTTCCGACTTTTTTAGATGAAGGGTATAAATCATCATGTGTATATCCAAAATGTGTAAGTAATGTCATGGTACATATGTTCTTAGTAGCATAGTTATCAATAGTAATGCTATGTATAAGATGGTGATCAAGGTATAATCAAATAAATAAGATGAAGATCTAAGTTATCAACTACAATTTGACTATCATCAAAAGAAATATAGGGTATTTGAACCATATGAGATTTTGAGAATGTATAAGTTAAAATAATAACATCTAATGGGTGCCCATAATTTGGTGGAAGAGGATGTGCATGATGTGTCATTTACACTTTTGGGTCTTTCTTAGAATGATCTTACAATGTATTATTGAATATCTTTTGGTTTTGATGGTCATTAGGTTCTAAACCAGAATCCTTTGGAGGATCTAAAAATAGGGACACATTGAGGTTTTCAAAGTCTTAATATCTTTAGGAGATTATGAGATTCTCTCTCTCTCTCTCTCTCTCTCTC
The DNA here is from genome assembly GCA_037957365.1 of Torreya grandis. NCBI lineage: Eukaryota > Viridiplantae > Streptophyta > Pinopsida > Cupressales > Taxaceae > Torreya > Torreya grandis. Next base: position 1,071,339 of record JARHVA010005590.1, on the reverse strand, counting down.
TCTCTCTCTCTCTCTCTCTCTCTCTCTCTCTCTCTCTCTCTCTCTCTCTCTCTCTTCTCTCTCTCTCTCTCTCTCTCTCTCTCTCCATGTAAGCAATGACCATTTTGAGAGAGTTTTCCTAGATGTTGTTTCAAAAAATATATTTAAGGAAGAATAATATAAATCCCTTCACCATGTAGTTAGAAAAGGTAATGTTGAGGTACTAGGGGAAATATTGAAGAAATTTATTGCAACCATGACTTTAATGAGGATGGATACACTCCTCTAATGCATTTTATAAGAGAGGGCAACACAGATGTTTAAAAAATTATATTTATATGAATATTTTGTTGATATTTGGTAAATCATAGAGGTGAAATAGTTTTGGCACAAGCTAAGATAAGTCACTCGTAAAAAAAATTAGAGGGTGTAATAGTAGATTACCTTGTATGGAAGTTATTTTTTATAGGTGAAAAACTCTACAATCACACAAGGCATGGTAAAGGTTTTCCTCATACAAAAATTGTTTGAATGGTTAAATATGGTTTGATAACATGGGTAAAATCTAGTATAATATTTTTTTGGTAAATAATTAGGTGTGGGATTTATTTTACTTTCCACAAGAATCATTAAAAAGGTGATGTATAAATACCACTAATATTTAGAATTGTGGCCATCAAGGGAAGAGAGATTCATTTTGAGGCTACAAGTGATGCAAATATGGAAATTCAGGTGCATGGAGTCAACTTGATTTCAAAATAAATTATTTATTTGAATGGAAATGGATCCAAGAAGTGTGGGTGATGAATTTATAGTTGTGGTAAGTGTTGAAGTGTATGGAAAAACCTAGAGCACAAGCTTGGTAACTCGACAACAACATATCACTCTATCATTTTATCAAATAGTTTGTGTAGCTCTAGTATGTTGTGTATATATTTTACTTTTTTATTGTTCCCTAAAGTTTTCAAATCCAAATTTAAATGGTATTTATAAATTCAAATGTAGTTATTGTATGTTGTGTAAATATTTAACTTATTTATTGAGCCTAAAAAATACTACTTTCTTTGGTTTATTATTTACTAAGGTCTACCTATGTGGGACTAGATCAAACACTTGGGGTTTTTGAATCCCACTTTCCTAGCCTATCACCATCTAGAATCTATTAACCATCTCTTTTGGGTTTTCCCTCATACCCAGTCTGCCTAGACATGGATTCATACCCTTTTCAAACCCTTTAGGTCTAAAATGTTTGATTATAAGATGGCTCTCCTAGGGGACTCCTCCTTGCTTCCTAAAAAATATAACAAATTCTAGAAAATTTTTTGTATTGATATTTTTTTTAGATTTTGAAATCCAGAAATAAAGCATGTTATAATAATGAATTTATGAAAAAATATTTTTTGTAATTAACAAAATTGTTTTGATTGCTAATGTTACCCTTCAAATTCAGGGTCAAATAGATAAGGTTCAACATGAGCTCCACCATTTGCAGCTCCTCCTAGACCATTGGGAGAATGTTCCTTATGCAATCAGTCATGAACCTATTGATCCACCTCCCCATCATTCCCCTAAAGGGTGTGGGTGTGGAGGGTGGCATAATGGATATCGTAACTAATAGTTTTGAAGCTATAGGAGTGCTTATCCTTGCTCTCACTAGCCATCTCCTCCTAGAAAATCTAACAAGGTGAAAAAATAGTGGTTGTGGTTTAGAGATCCCCTTCATAGGATAAGTTCATGTAGTCAGCAATGGCCATTTCTCCTTCCACACATGATTCCTAAAAATAGAATGATATGGAATTTAACCAATAGACTAATGGTTGGGATCTCATCTTGGTTGATGAAGACCCCATGGCTCAGGGAGTTGGTGGCCCCTCAATATCCTAAACCTCCTCTGCTCCACCTACTACCATGTTCATTGCTACTAATTAATGATCTCCTTATTGTTTGTGTTGATATATATATATATATATATATATATATATATATATATATATATATATATATATATATAATATTGATGTTCACTTGAGTTAACTTAACCATGGTAATTTGGTTGTTTGGTGGCCTTATATGGACTTTTCTCCTCTCGAATATTTTTTAATTTGGTATGGTTTTTTTGTGGTGTGACTTTTGCACCCATATTTTTTTATGAGTAGCGATTTATTATATCTTTACATATTCATTAAATTGCACTTTTCAATTAAAAAAAGATAGGGTTCCTAAATCCATTTTATTACCCACCAAAATCAAGTTAGCTTGTTTTCATTTTTTTTTTTAATTTTAACATATAGTTAATATTTTATACCCACCCATGCATGTGTACAAAACAATTATTTTTAAGGTTCGTAGGTACATTGGTTTTTGTTTCAAAAATCTAGGCACCTAAAATTTTGTATCTATACCATGTCTCATTTTTTTCTTATACATATGCACCCAAAAATCATATTTACAAAAAATATAGGCACCTAAAAAGTAACGTTATGAATTTATTAGTTATTAAATTACATGATTTTAGGATTTTTGAGTAATTATTAATTATTAGTCTAAATTAACCATTATTATTGCATTTATTAACTCTAGTGGTCCTTTTAATTTCCCTTGGCTCCTTATATAAGTCCCCTTCTTTCATTTCCTATTCCCTCACCTTGGAATTTGTGCCAAGAGATTTCTAATATTTTTTACGATGTATGGAGTGTTTGGATGGCCCAAAGCCCATTAGCATGGTACATTATATATTTTTTAAAGATGTGCTTTGCTATATATTTATTTCTTCCTTTTCAATGATTAGATGTTAGTTTGGGCACTAATAGAGTCCTTATTTAAATTTAACGTATCTATAAATACATAATTATATTTGTTCATTTTCATCTAATCCAAATAAAAGGAAATATAGATAATTCAATTCTCATTTAAACAAATCCATTGAGAATTTGTAAACATTATAATGCAAATCAAGTAATCAAAATTAGATCTTTCATTTAAGCACACAATTTTATTTTTAGACACAAACCACAAAACATTGTTTTGCATATAATTAGAGCTAGTCCAATTATTGAGGTTTGTTATTTTTGATATTTTTACTATTTATGGCCCTAATTAATATCAAGGTATTCTTTGGTTTATCATAGGCCCAGATTTTATTTTATTTTTTTTCTTCAATTTTTAGGTATTGTTTCTTAATTAGGGAAAGAATAGAAAAATATATTTATAGAAGTGGGATCACAAGAAACTAAGTGAGGTTTTTGAATAATATGACTAAATGAACACAAACATAAATTTTTTTTTGGACCTATCTACATTTTTTCTAGAGAATCCAAAATTATTTTTTGGTTGATAGTAGAGTTAAAAATTAATGGGGAAGTTTCTTTATTTATTGCAAAAAGGGTTAGGTTCCTATCATTTATAGGTGTGCATTTCCACTATCATATTTTAATTGTATTTTAACATACCATGAAACAAAATAAAATGAACCTAAATCATATTGTTTTTTCCTACTTTTAGATTTCAAATTAATTAATTAGGATTTATTTATGTATTTTGCATGTTATTTTAGCCGAGTTGAAAACAAAAAAAGTAGCTACCTCTCTTGCAAAGGAACATGCTAATAGATTATTCAATTTTTAAAATCCATCTAAATTTATAATAAATCATTCCATGAATTTCATGAACCTAGTTAGAATGTTTCTAAACATGACTCCAAATGTGTGGAAATCTTTAAATGAATTTAGATTAATAGTAAAATTTTCATTTTTTTTAAATGCTTATTTCCAGGACAAGTGAAAATAAATATTCCTCACTTATTATTATATATTATTGGGTACACCCTCTTGGTATCTCTTTATTTTTTAACATTATAATTATATTGCATAAGCTCTCTTGCAGGGTATATTTTTTCTCTAGTCAAAATTGGTATTTATAGTTGGTACTTTAATATTTTACACAACTTGTTAAACAAGGTTATGAAATATTTGTGGCCCTCCTCCAAAATTTGGATATCAATATAGAAAGAACCCATCCTCTTAAGTTTATATTAAAACTCCTCACTCACTAAATAAGAAATAATATAGGTATTCATGAAGAGATCAATAAATCTTTTTTGAATATTATATGGATTAATCCAAAAAAACTTTTGAAACCAATTTCTTTTAATTATTTTAAATTTTATTTATGTTTCAATGAGAATCAAACTTTAGCACCCGAGTACATGAGGAAGATATTTGCATTGTGCTTAATGATCCCTTTATCTCATTTTCAGGTTTTCTCTCATCAACTCTAGATGACATTTGACTATGGTCTTACACATAATGAGCATATATGCCAATTATGTTTTCAAGAATATAAAAGTGAATAATATTTTGTATTCAAAGGCCTTATCTACAATGATATTTTTTGAAAGGATACATTTACATTTTTAGAGATATCCATATAATCTTGAAGAACTTCATATAGTATGAAGATTGTATATGTTTACTTTTGTTTATCTTGGAGACGCTTAAAATTTGATAGGGAATACTCAAATTTAAGTCTTTACATAAAAGTAATTTGAAAAATATCAATTCTTACTTCTAAACAATAAAATTTAGACAATACAAGAGACCACATATCTAAACAACATGGTCTAGATTTTTAAGGCAATGTATATGTTATAAATATGAAGATCTATGACTTTTAAATATTAGAATAAATTTTTATCAATAATTTTTTCATAAATTTAATTTATCTCCTATTATATAATTGATTCTTGTACTATCTTCTTCAATTTTATGAATATTCTTGGCCTTTAGTAGACATTAATATCTAGTAAATTTAAACACAGATTCCCAAACAAAGTTATCTTATTCTATAATTAATTACATCATAGTATATCAAGATTTAAAAAATTATTATATTGATATACAACATATTTACACTTAAACCATATTTAAAAATAAGACAATACTTTTGTTTAAATATATTTCAAATTTCTTATTTTAAATTAATTAAAATTATAAATTCCCTTATTTTAACCTTTTTTGAACGTATGCTATGTTGTTTACCATGGATTTTCACTCGAGATACATATATTCAATAGAATTTAGAGAGATGCCCAAAATTTTGACATACTTATGATCTACTCTAGTTTCTCTTTCAGCGATAAATGAATCTGTCAAGGGACAAATGTTTTAGTAACAAACTCAATGATAAAGTGGATCTATCCACATGGGTTGAATCTATCTACATGCCCTTTCATGTCATTTTAAAAAATTCAAATTCTCCATATGTGTTAGGCCATACATTTCTCATGTCAATCTGTAGAATATTACCCAATGAGTTACTTATATAAATGTATGTATCCTAAGCCTATTGATATATAGAACTTATATATCTTTCACTAGAAATCACTTTTCGCACTAAGATAAACTATCGTAAACTTTTCAAATTTAAAACCCCTTAAAGGAGAAAGCCATGATTTGAGTATTAATATCATTACAAAATCAAATCACAAGCTATCAAGTGTTTAAATCTATACATAGGATTACACTACATGTTAATATCACATTGATTATAAAAGTTTAACTAGGTGAGAGAATTACACTCAATTTGACCTCATTATTCATATTATTGGATATGTAAGCAAATTTTTTCCATAGGGGTGGTTGGAATTAGATCAACCCATCCCTTTCACTATGATTTCAATTTACATTACAAAGAGCTAGGGTTTTGAAGAAAGGAGAAGAAAAATAAAAGTGTTTGTGCTAGATTGCAGGTATCTGGATATATAGGATGCAATAACATACATAAACACAAATGTTTGTGTTAGGTTATAGGTATCTAATTATACAAGAAACACTAGTAGACATATACATAATGAGTAATGTACTCAAAGAATCAATGCAAATAACAAAAGATTTCACACTTCCAACAGATGATTTCACATTGCTAAAAGCATCCAAGAAGCATATGCATATCATCAACAACAAACTTTCTATTTCTATATCCAAGAAGTCATAGGCCCTTTCTTGATCTATACTAATGACTTTAGCTTATCACAATCCTTCACATTCTATTAATCAGCTAAGTAGCCAATTCTTTTAGTATTTACATAACTTGTAAGCACATAAGTCGGAAAAACTATGCTAGTTATACTCATATTTGTATGTGAATGTTATATCCCCTACAGTTTTATTTTTTACAATTTTTTCTTATGAAGTTACAACTTAAGTCAAAAATAGATAAAACTTATTATTAAACCCATTCCTTGTCCTAAGCATAACAAGACCTATAATATTTAGGGTTTTCTTATTATTTCCTAGTGTTTAATATTTCTATATTTATCTTTGATTTTCAAACCTGATTTTTTATTTTCCCTTATTAACATTAGGGGTGATATGAATTCAAAAAGGACCTAATTGTAATATTCTTTTTACTAGTTAACTTATACTGTTGGCTAGTCACAATTGAATATTATATGTCAACATGTATGACTTTGAAAGGAGAGTATAAAACATAACAACCTATTTTATATTTAATTATTTTTGTTAAAAATGATAACTCTATTTGGTTAAAATGGCACTACATCTACTTAATTTATTATTATTCTTTTGATTAAATGACACTACATCTACATGATTTTATTTTACTAAAGTTAAAGTGTACAATGAAAATTAACTCAAACATTTAAATTAATTTTTTAATAGTTTATTGTGAGTTTACTATATTAAGTTAACTAAACATACCCACACAATTTAACTTTTTATTTTGTATTACTTTTATTTTATTTTTTACACATTCTTTTACTAGTAATAGTATGTGCAATTGAAAAAGAAAAAAATAAAAATATTCATATGTACATAACATAAGATGAATTTAAAATTTAATTTAATTACTATAAAAAATTTAAAAATAAATTAAATGTATATTTATTTTATTAATGTTGGAGCACAATAAAAGTTACGTTAAATATTTCAATATAATTTAGTGCGAGTTTAATCATATAATTTAATAATGATTAGAAAAATATAATAAATAATATTACATACTTATGAAATAAATAAATATTTTAATTATAAAAAAATAAAAAATAAATTTTAAATTTTAAATAAATAATTTTTTAAAGAATTAATTATTTTTAGTTTTCATTAATTTAATTTTTTAATTATATATTCATTTCCAAAAATATTAATTTCATTTAATATCTTTTTATTTTTTGTATATTTTATTATTATTATTACTATCTACAAATGATTAAGAATAAATAAAAATATTTGTATTTATATTATATACATGAATTTAAAATATAATTTAATTATTAGAAAAATGGATCTAAATCTATATTTATTTTATTAATGTTGGAGAAATAAAAGTTTAGTGAAATATTTTTACCTTAACTCATGTTCACCTAGGTACTTTATTATTCTCACCCACTTATATGTGGATATTTCTTTTATCTTATTTTATATATTATGAGATATTACGTATTTATATCTTAGATATAATGGAGATAATTTTTACTTTTTTATATCTTTTATTAATAATTATCTCTTAGTCCTAGGTTTGATCTCTAGCTTGATCTCTTAGTTATGATTGATCACTTAGGTTGATCTCTTAGTTAGAATTAAACTTTTTTGCCTATATATGCAATACTCATTCATTTTATTTGAAAAATATTTAAAGATATAGAGGATTTATCATTTTATGATTTATTTTTATGTAATAGACTAAGATATTATTTGAGCAATGCATTAATGACTTTTATTGTGGTAATGGTTTGTAGATTCGACCCTAGGTCAGAGTTTTATAAACTCTTTCAAGTATCATAACCATCTCCAACAACCATTACTTAGCTCTTTAGTTTCTCCTTTTCCAACATCTGGTACTCTCTTTCCTTACTAAGTATTCTCTTTTCTTGTATTTTCTTTAGATGGTTTTGAAATCAAAAAGGTGTGCAAAAAAATCTAGTTTTTTGGAGGGGGCTTCCTCCTTTATGTTATTTTTTATTTCAGGTCAATTTAGAAGATTTTGGTATTAAATAAAATATCACAAATGCATCCATATTATCTAAAAAATATATTATCACCTTCAATTTCATCCTAGTTAGATATTGAAGGCAAGATCTGTAAGTTTTTTACAAACCTATTTTTGATTAAATATGACTGTTCTATTTCATATTGTAATAAAATTGTAAACAACCACTCATATTTATTTTTGGATTTTCTAAACCTTTTTTTTAAAAAATTATATAACATTTTTAAAATTTTAATTTCATAAATAATTCCAAAAGTTATCATAGTTTTACTAAGAAATACTATTCTGAAAAAATATGACTTTTATTTCTTTAATTATGAGAAAATTATAAATGATCATTCACAACAATTTTTGAGTTTTTTACACCTTATATTCAAATTTTTAGAATATTTTAAAATTTAAATTTTCATTATGAATTATAAAAGTTGTTTAAATTTTATTGACTTTGATACTGTTCACTAAAATAATCTTTGTAGGGAGATTTTTTAAACTGGTTTTTTTATTGTTTTTTTTACTAAAACAATATCTTTGGATAAATTTTAATTTGTTTCTTATTTAAAATAATATTTTTTATTCATGAAACATAAATATATATTATAATTATTTATTTCTTTATCATTCCTTTTTTTAGAATCTTTTTTGTCGAAGACTAGAGGGTGAGGCCTGATTTAGTAGGTAGCCAAACCCCCTTACAAGCAAACAAACTTCTACTTTATTGATTTCACCCTATTGATTACACTATATCATGGATACATTATTGACTAAGCCTAACATTTCGTATTACATGTGATTTATACTTTTTTAATACCTCAAGGTGGGGTTCAATTTGACAGGTGGTTAGATCCCCTCACAAAAACACTTTATTACACTCATGCTCATTTATTTGTATAATTGAAAATGCATTTTTTGTAGAACCTAATATATTGCATTGTTTGAGTATGTTTTTATTCCACGTTTATTTTTTATCCCACACTACTCTCTTATTTTTGGATTAACTCTCATGATTTATGGTGACTTCTTCGACAGTCTCCTTATTTGGAGCTATTTTGGTATATAAAGTGTCTTCCTTATTTTTATTTGGTAATTTTGGAATATATTATAGTCATACTAAATTATAAAGTGCCATATGAGGTTTTTCTTTACAACCTATTCTACATTTATGTGTGTGTGCCTTATTTTGATAACTCTTTACTATTTTAGTTTCTGGTCCCTCCCATCACCCCCAGGACCATATTCTTGAGATATTTTATCTATATCTTAAACACTTTTTTTTTGAAAGTTTGACAGTCTCCTTAAACATGATATGGATCTATTATTATACATATAGTATCATCATGTCAATGTTCGATTATGGACTAAGCTCAGTCATATGGACTTTTTTCCATCGCTCCACCCAGTCAATAGTTTCGGGGGTGTGGTACAGATCTTACTTTTATCTTATTAGTGTTTGAGATCCTTGTTTAGTAGTTACATGTTTTTTTTTCACTTGTACATTTTAAAAATTTTGTGTGTTTTATAGGTTCCTCTTTTGTACATAAATATCTGATTCAGGCACTTTTTTTTTGTAACCCATATGAGAATTGCTATATTTCACTGGCATTCTTGATGACTTTTTATTTAGTGACACTAATGTGGAATCTCCACTAGTATTTGTGCTCACTTCTCACCATTTTTTAGTCCAATTCTTTAGATAATTTCAGTGTCATCTTCTCCCAATTCAATATTTAGGGAGGCTGTTCAGGAAATACTTCCTTGAATGTTCATCATTCTACCAAGTATTCTAAAGTTTTGTGTTCATATTCAATGATCCTAGTATTCAACACCATTCTTACTTTGACTTGGTATTTATAGTGAGTCTACATCCATTTATTATATTAAGATGGATTGGCATTCATAGGGACACTTGTCTTCACACTACGTTATTTTTCTTGTATGATTACCTCATCAGGGCTTGTTATCAAGACCCATTTCTTTCCTTTATTTCTCTATTTTTGAGAGAAGTCTTATTTTCCTATAGTTTTTCTCCCATTCTCTACTTTATGACATAATTTTTCATGGATATATTGTATATGAGTACCTGATTAGGCCTTATTATCAAGACTCAAACTATGGATATGCCACTTTATTTTTTGGCCCTTAGCTTACTTTAATATTTACCAAGGTAATTTATTATTCCCACCCACTCATGTGTGGATATTTTATTTATTTTATTTTAGATATTATGGGGATAATTTCTAGTTTTTTCTATTCTTTAGGGATATTTATCTCTTAATCCTAGGTTTGATCTTTGGCTTGATCTCTTAGTTATGATTGATCTCTATCTTGATATCATAGTTATAATTGATTATTTAGATTGATCTCTTAGTTATGATTATTTTCCTTGCCTATATATGCAAGGCTCATTCATTGTATTTAAAGAAGCTTGGGAGATATAGACGATTTATCATTGTATGATCTATTTTTGATAATAGACTAATATTTTATTTGAGAAATGAATTAATGGTTTTTATTGTATTAATGGTTTGTATATTTGATCTTAGGTGAGAGTTTCATAAGTTCTTTCAATATTTTTATAATTATTATAAAATAAAATAAATTATATCAAAGATGTTTTATAAAATTAAATAAACTAAAGATAAAATTCAAGATTTTCAATATATATTATTTTTATTTTTAGTTATTTTATTTTATTTTTATAATTTTTTATTTTTTTAATTAATAATATATAAAAATATTATAAAAATTGTTTAAAATATCCATATTTATTTAATTTAAAGCGAACATAAATAAAATTTATTTATTGAAAAAAATTAATGTTAAATGAATTTTATTTAAATATTTAGTACATATAATATTATTTGGACGTGCAGATTAATATTTGAACAAGATGTAAAGGACATTTATGTTTTTAAAGCATTACTTTTTTGGGGTGATGTGTGGATAGAATAAATTTAATTTTTTTAATAGTATTAGATGGATATTAATTATAAAGTTTATGTGTTTGGAGTTTAAAATAAATTAATCATATCTTATAACTCATAATTTTTATAAATCATAACTTTGATATTTTACCTAGGTTTTTTCTATTTTATTTTCAAAATATTGGTAAAATGATTAAATTATTTGTTTATATTATAACTCAAAGTTCAAAAAAATATAATTATATTTTAAACACACTTAAAAAAACCTGCATAAAATATGAATGGTGTTTATAGGAGAATTAAAAAGTATTCTTATCCATTAATATAGATTATAGAGACCAATCAATTATGTGGTTAAGTATTTTTTGTTATAATATATTTTAATGAATATGAACTATTATCTCCTTTTTAAGTATTTCTTAGGAGGACTTTTTTCAAATTCAAATTTACTCTAATAATCATGGCTATAATGGATATGCATGGTGTATATTATTTGATTCAATCTATACTAATCATAATTACATCTTGATTTCATTTAATTTACAATATCTTTATAAATTATATAATTAATAGGGTAAAAATATTTTACAATCATTATTAGGTTGAAACTAATCATGAATAATATTTATCCCACATTAGAGTGTAACTTATTTCATTCCTCCTCAAGGTTGTAAAAGCTGCCATCACTCTTAAGAGGTCCATCTTATCATTACTCCAAAATAAAGTGTGATCCATCCTATAATAAAAATTAGAGGTCATAAAAATGTTTATCTTCATCCCCATCCTCCTCCCACAAGTCCTCTTGATTGCATTTATATGCATATTCAATTAGAGGTGCCTAGATTTTGTGTGTGTCAAGCTATAATAGATCAAATATTTACTATGATAGACACCATAGATGAGTTCAAAAAGTAAACATTTTCAAGGGTTATATCACTTGAGGATAAGATTCAAAATTTAAAATATCTTCAAGATACTAGTGTAAATTTCATCTCATCTCTACATGCAAGAACTTAGTACCTCAAAATATTTCATCTCAATCATGATTTAATAAGAAACAGGAATCTAAAACTAATTATTAAATAAATTTGTATAAACCTCATAAGAATCCAAGTGAAATATTAAATGACATGCTTCAAACCAAGTTAATCAGTATGCCTCATATGTGTTTGTTTATCTCTTTTTAGATATATGGTTTTAAGGGTTAAGGGGATATACTAACCTATGCACAAGTATGAATAAAAATATTCTATAATAGGATAATTAATTAAAAACATAGATAAATGAATATTATGAATTAAATTATGGAGATATGCTAAATATAGAAAACATCAAATTTGAAAAATGTTATATTGATCACAATGACAAGGATAAGTTATTTTTAACTAGATTTTAAATGTACAAGTAGTTCTGAGTTATACACATGTAGAAGTATGCAGGATTAAGATTTTGAAATGGTCATGAAATTATATAAATGATGTTTCTATATTCATAAACACTATTTTCAACCTTGGGACACTACCTTTGAAACTATTATCCCTTTTACGATATGACTATCTTGTATTAAATATTCACTAGATTGTGATGCGACCAACTTTTTTGTTATGAGTTTTATATCACATTTTTGCTTATATATATATATATATATATATATATATATATATATATATATATATATATATATATATATATATATATATATATATATATATATATATATATATATATATATATATATATATATATATATGGATTAAACCCTATATTTCACCCTTGGGATGTCTGTGCCAAAAATGGGTTAGTGGGATCATAGTGTCGAGCTAGCCTCAAAGACCCTTTTGTTAATGAGCACTACCTGCACAACCAATAATCCAAGGATACCTTAGAATTTTGTAGTTATCTTCTATGTGTGGGAGTGTGTGTAAACAATTATTTAATTTCTTATATGTAGATACATGTAATGATCTATCTTATAACTTGACAAATACTACTCATGGGTTTCTCTTTGGATACTTCATAACTTTTTTTTATCATTACTCCTATGACTAATAAAGAAATAGGAATGAATAGGGGATAATAACTTAGTTATGTGATTGATTTATTGAATGAGTCTTCATAGGTACTTTATTGGTATTTTATAGAAGAACAATGAAAAGGGTTAGACTTTTATATATACCACACCTTTTAAAAATATGTAATGGTAGGGTTTAATAAGACAAATAGGGTGACCCATATGTTTTGAATAATTTGTAATTTGTATTACTTTTGAGTAAGGATTTGGAAACTATAATTTACACTAGTGTCCCTCTATGCCTGATAGTGCCCAGAAGGATAGAAAATAGGTCTGGATCTATAATTGATAGTGAAGGATATATATCAATTTTTTAGATTTTTATAGTGTATAGATTGTCTAGTTTATCATAATGATATGGGTCAGACTATAAGATATTCATTTAGGTATAGTGGGAAGTTAAATGCAAGATTTTTGACAACAAGAAGGTAAAAACTTGAAGGGTGGATCCCTAATTGGTATTTGTTAAATGTACAAGATAAAGATGATATAAATATTTAGTTTTAGTATCAATATTTTCCCTCATTTAGTCTATTAATGCACAAGGCTGAAATTACTAGGTTAAAGGAAATAAATACGCACTTGGGTATATATAATACACCTTGCCTTTATTTGATCCCAATTTTAATTTTTTCTAGTGTATGACCTATAACAAAGAGCATGTTACAATATAAATCAATGTATATAATATAAAATTTGAAATAATTGAAATTCTTGAAAGGAAAGAGAGCAAAGAAGGAGTACACAGGTTTGTTGATGTAAACATGTTTCCCCTTTGTATTTTTCTTGGTAAATATGTTTTCTTATGAAGGATTAGATTTGAGAGAGGTTCATACATGAAACTTGGATATTTGAAGAGGGATATAAGAAATTATTATGCCCCCAATATGATGTAAAGATGATTTGTGATATGACCATTGAGATTACTAAAACTCAATCACACAATTTAAATGATAATATATATTGTTGTGAGGGTGAACAATTTAATAAACTCATCCTATAAAAGTGGTGAGATTGGGTGATTTAATTAACTCAACTTATAAATTTGGTGAAGTTTAATGATTTAATAAGTTTAACCTATACAAAATACCAACTTATGTAGAAAAAAGGTCCAATAATAATACCTCTTGGTGAAAATTATTGCTTCATGGTGATAGTAATGTAGAGATATAATTGGTTAATATTTAATTTTTTGGTATACTAGCATGGATTATTTACCTTTAATGTGTCTCAATCTAAAGTATCTATTAAAATGTAGCCCTTGCTCTGTAACTACGTATAATATATGTGCCATAAATATGAAAATCTCTATCCTAAATCTTTAAAAATTAGTGAAATGTATAGGATTTTGACCCAAGTGTATTTTTAAATAATGTAACTATATTATAGATTATGGAAGTGTGGAGAGTATGTCTTTACAACATGTCCCCACTAAAATTTAAAAATACTAAGGACTGAGTAACTGAGGAGTTCATGTCTTCATGACATTCCCCCATTGAAATCTAGAAACTATGTAAATGTGGAGATTATTCCTTTATGACATGACCCAACTAATATGCCCCTTTTTGAGGTGAGGGGAATAAAATCTGGTAGGTACCTTACCTAATAAGGATAAGTTAATTATATAATATTTGTATGAATCATGTAACATATAAGAGTAATATTTTTAATTAGATATATCAATGAAACACATAGTATGTGATCACATCAAGCCATAAGATGCATGATATGTATCATGGAAATATATATAGAGTAATAGTATAACCCTAGTAAACAATCAAGTACACATACAAGAGCACTCAATGTAATGTAAAATACTGGTTTAAGGAGACCTCATAAAAGTAGCATGTTCAAATGTCACACAATATAAATATAATGACATATTCAAATGTCTAAACAACATACAATTGCAAAGGGACCAATAGGAAATGAACTTACTAAAATGTTCCACAAACAAGATAATATCAAGTAATGAAATACACTCAAGGAAGTGACAATGTGAATAAATGAAGTATAAGGAATCAATATAAGCATGTCATACTAGTCTCTGCATATATGTGTTAGCAAAAAATGTCATGTAACATAGAATATCAAGCATAGTATGAAAAATATGAGTATGGATATAGGTGTGTAATCATTAGCATATAAACTCAAACATGATAATGTAGATATTATCATAAAGGATACATAACATATATAAATTTTAATCAATATAGTATATGACCTTGATTTACTATATAACATAGGTAGAGGAGAGGTCCTACATATGTATGTGCATATATCGTTTATCTATGGTATGCCTATATCACTGTCAACAATGAATGAAACATATATGTGTATATAAATGAAATGGTATGCTATCTACTAACATGAACTAAACAACATAGATGTGAAGGAGCTAATAAACATGGGAATGCTGAATTTTTTTTAACCTTTTAAGTTATTTGAATGTTTTTATATTTTCTTGAATAATTGGTTTATTTTTGGAATATTTTTTTTGTTGGTATTTTTGAATTTTTATAAATTAAGGGCTTACCAATTATCCCATATAAAATATGCACATAAGGTTCTCTATATTTAGAATATGGTGAATCATGCAGGTGATACTTCTAAGGAGCATCTATAGAGGCCATATATAGATATTGGGAGTCATAAATACTTTGTTTATGCTTGATATGAGTATGTGGTAATGAATTAGTAGTAGGAGAAGAAATGGTTTGTGGAACCCATTATTAAGTGCTGTTTGGCTTCTTTAGAGCAGCAATAATTAGGACATGTTTAGATTATCTATGTAAATAGGTATGTTATGTAGGAGTATATGAGGATTTTGTGGGATCCATTATATGTTTTTAGTTCAAAGGCCTCTCAAATATAGGCCATAAAGGAAAAGGAATTAATTTTTGCTTACCCTTTTCATGGATAATTAATTTTAATAGGTTTGATATGTAGTTGTTTGGTAATAAACTTTTCTTGTTCAAGTGGATGTTCACATGGAATTCCATAAATTATGACTACCCTATTTCTATGAATGTAGTTAATATACCCATTCACTATGGAAGGTACCACATGGAGTTTATGTATCTAAAGTCATCCCAATAACATATTAAATACCATCACGTGTGGTATTATTGAAAAAGGTAGTAACCACATGTTGGCCAAAATTTTAAAGGTAAGTCAATATCAACAATAACATGTGATGTCCTATTGAATGTTCTAAAATTTTTGGATGAAAGATATAAATCATCATGTGCATATATAAAATGTGTATGTAATGCCATGGTACATATGTTCTCACTAGCACAGTTATCAATCATAATTCTATGTATAGGATGGTGATCTAGGTATGATTAAATTAATATTTAATGAAGATCTGAGTTATCATCTAGGATTTGACTGGCATCAAAGGAAATAGAAGGTCTCTGAACCATATGAGATGTTGAAAATGTATAAGCTCCAATAATCCCATCTAATGGGTTCCCATAATATGGTGGAAGAGGTTGTGCATTATATACCATTTACATTTTTTAGTCTTTCTTAGAATGATCCTGTAATGGATTATTAAATATCTTTTGGTTTTGATGGTCATTGGGTTGTGAACCATAATCCTTTGGAGGAATCATTTGGAGGATATACAAAAGAGGGAGAAATTGATTTTTTCAAAGTCCTAATATTTTTAGGAGCTTATGAGAATTTTAAGATTAATAAGGGTGAAAAACGTTTTGTTCTCTCTCAACTCCATGCAAGCAAAAGACCATTTTGAGGGAGTTTTCCTAGATGTTGTTTTGGAAAATATATTTAAGGAAGAATAATTTAAAGTCCTTCACCATGTAGATTAAAGGGGAGATGTTGAGGCATGAGGGAAAATATTGAATAAAGGTATTGAAATAAATGCCTTTGATGAGGATAAATACACTCCTTTAATGCTTGTTATAAGAGATGCCCATGTAGATGCTTGAAAAACTCTACTTATATGAGGATTTGAATGTTATTTGGTAAACCATAGAGATGAAATGGTTTTGGCACTTGATAGTATAAGTAATTTGTAAAAGAAAATAGAGGTTGCAATATTGGATCACCTTACATAGAAGTTTTTTATATAGGTGAACAACTCTACAAGCACACAAGGCATGGTAAAGGTTCTCCTGATATGAAAATGGTTTGAATGGTTAAGTATGGATTTCTAACATTGGGGAAATCTAGTATAATATTTTTTTTGTAAATAAGTAGGTGTGGGAGCTATGTTGATTTCCATAAGAATCATTACAAAGGTGATGTAGACATACCCCTAATATTTAGAATTATGGCCATCAAGGGAAGAGGGATTCATTTTGAGGATGGAAGTGATGCAATTGTGTAAATTTAGGTGCATGGAATCAATTTGATTTAAAAATAAATTATTAGCTTAAATGGAAATGGATCCAAAAATTATGGGTGATGCCTTTCTAATTGTACAAAGTGTTGAAGCATATGACAAAACATAGAGAACAAGCTTGGGAACTCGACAACCACATATCAGTCTGACATTTTTTTAAATAGTTTACATAAATCATGTATGTTGTGCACATATTTAACTTTTTTATTGTGCCATAAATTTTTCAAATCCAAATTAAAATGGCAGTTATAAATTAAAATGTAGAATGTGCCAATTGTATAATCTATTTTAATTGAATAAGTTCAAATTAATGGATATTAAACTATTCAAATGAAAATGTTAGAATATACATATCTGATATTAAAATACAGTATGCTACATAATTTTATAGGATTTAGAATTTGATATAAATATTAAAATATCATAACAATATTCAAACCTCCCTAAAATAAATTTAATACTAACAGTGTAAGATGACTATGTCTATAAATTACTTGAAAAGACCTACAAAAAGTGTCACATTCAAAAATAAAATTACAAATCATGCTAGGACAAGGCTGGAAGAGGAGGATAGGGGCCTGTTTTGGTTTTTTATGTTTATAGAAACCACTATTTGATTATGTGATTATATTTTTTATTTGGATCTATATGCCTATAAATGAGGATTTCATAATAATGTGAAGGATTCTAATAGATGCATGAAAGATATAAAATAAAAAACCTTAGTCCTACACAAAAACCAAAAAAAATTGAATGCAAATGGAGGAAATGGGTAAGGGGAATAGTCTATTTATCCTCATAAAACCTCATTTAATCTGAGCGTTGCCTACATAGCCCAAATGGGCCTTAAACTGATGTAGTTCTCCATCCTAGAGTGATTGTGTGATCTATGTACAACTATATTACTATAGCTATAATATTGATTTAAATTATTAAAAATGGAGTTTTTTCGCCTAAAATAAATAATATTTACACTCGGCCTATGAATTTAGAAAATAACAATAAATAAAATTGGAAGAAATAATGCTCTTTTCCTCAATGTGTAGTAATTTGAAATCATCTTTGTAGGGGGTTTTGAGTGAATGTCTTGATGTGATTTTATAAGGGAATATTTAGAGTAATATTTCTAACCAAACTTAAAAAATGTGTAGGATATTTGTTTTTAAACATATTTATTTGAAGAAGTGACCTTTGGAGTGTGGGAGATGATATCATAGTATAACCATGTCTGATCTAGCATAGTCTTGACCTAGAAAGAAAGAGATTGATGGAAAGGCCTGATAGGTATTTTTATATTGAATGGGGATAAAGTTAACTAAAAGAAGGATGTATACATGATTTTTCAAAGTTGAAAAGACATTGGAAGATATCTTATATATTTTAAGTTAGGGAAATGGTGAATAGACAAATTAGGGTAAGGATGTCAAGAATAAACATTTTCAAGCACTTAATGACTAAATATATGTTTCTACACCAAGTGCAGATTTGGATCACATGGTTCCAAGAAAAATAATTATTGAATCATTTTTTGAAACATTTTTCATGATTTTAATCTATGCAAAGGAATGCCTTGATTGGATAAAGCCTCATGGAATTTGAAGATTGTAAATTAGACATTTATTAATAAATAAATTAAATATTGAGCTAGATATCAACATTATTAGTGACAGGAATGGTGGAGGCTTTCTTATTAGTAAAATTAAAATTTATCTCAGCCATAGTAGAACTTATATGGTTTCAAAAATATCTATATTGTCATTAGATGGCTCCTTATTGATGATATTCAAGAATTTTCACTAGCCTAATTAATGGGAATGATATGCACTATGCATCAATTATTCATCTTAGTTAGAATAATTCTCGTATATCTTTGAGAACTATTATCAAATTGGATTTTTCAATCTATAATGGGATATATGGGGTCTATTAATGGTGATTATATTATAATTTATTATATAAAATCCTAAATGAATGGAAATAGTTGGATGAACAAATCTACTTTTCTTCAAAAGTTGTAGGGAGAGAACCATGACATTTTTGTGGAAGTTATGAAGATCCAAGAAATAACAAACAAATTACAACATAAAACAAAATAAAAATTGTCATATATTTTTTAGCAACATATATTTTATCCTCTTATTGCATGACTAGATCTTAAGGACTAAAATGACATCTATGCACAATGAATATGATAAATTTCCACTATGAGGAGGACCTCTCTACTTGGTTGCTAATTTGGCCCATGAAAACCTTTATCCAAATACCATGACATTTTCCCAACTTCTTGAAAGTGTTTCAAACTTGTTAGAATATTATTATAAATATTTTAAGTTGTATTTCTTATTTAAATTAATTTTTTGACTTGCCTAATTGGATGCAACATATTACTTGTGTTTTAACCTTTTAGGACTTAACAAGTGTAAATCTTATATTTGTTAAAGATATGAATAGACTAAATTAGGGAGATAATATGCAATAAATATATCCACTAATTTTTTTTAAAATTGACTATATTTGAATTTTCTAAAAATAGTACTAAATAGTGCAAGTAAGAACTTAGCTAGAAAATAATTGAGATAGATGATCTAGGTGCTATAAACTCAAGTTGAATCTTGTCTAAGTATTGTAAGGTGGATCCTAGTGTCATAACCCCTCCTAGATAGTAGTGACACTATTAAAAATGTGTCAATAGTGTCTTGATATTGGTAGTAATGTCGTCTATGTAGGATTATCCTGACCTTCTTGATGCACATGTGTCTAGATCTATAAGGTCTATTCCTACATGCACATGTTCTAAAACCCTATATTTTGCTTATTATGACTGATTTTATGATCTAAACCCTAATCATCCATGTATCTATGGTATCTTATTGATATGAGATGAAAGTATGTTTGTTAGTAGAGTAAGTTAGACATCCTAAACACCCCACTGTGATGAGTGTTGCCTATATACCAATACTCTAAGGAGGAATCAAGCCTAATGTAGTTATCCCCACCTAAGTGTTGGTGCAAGTTCAATGTGCTTGAGACTAGAAATTTAGGTTATCTAATATTAGGATTTTTATAGATGGTAGTATGCAAAAGTAAGGAACAATAAGGATTGATAACCTTAATTGTGCACATCTTGTTCTAAGTTTGAATGTGCATTTTGTATATAATTTCCATTTAGTGTTTAGAGGGATCAAATTCATGTATGTATATTGATCTAATGCTTATGCAGGTGATAAAATAGGTCTATGCCAACCCTAGGAGGTTTTACTTTTGAAAATATATTAATTTGGGGAAAAGAGAGGGAAAGGACAATAACACCATTTTTGTGACACTCACACCATGTGGCATTAGTATATTGATTATGGTGCTAGTGTCTAAATGATATAAAACTAGGCATGAAGGGCCAAGATTAAAAAATGAGGGTTTATAACTACTTTAGGGATGACTAGGGATGTATGTGGCCTACATAAAGGCTAGATAAGTGTGATAATAGGCTCTAGGATAGGTCTAGGGATAAGATAGAGATAAGTAGTCTCATATAGCATTCTTTTCACTCAAATACCACTTTTAGGTGATTAAATTTTACCCCCCCCCCCTTTATTAAATTAATTTCAATAAAGGAAAATGACTAAGATAATGGAAAAATAAGTGTACATGTTCTTACCTAGGAGGTGAAGCCTATAAAGTTGGGTTTGAGTGTGTGAAGTTGGGTTTGCGTATGTGAAGCATGCTCTAATGCATGCCCTATAAATGAAAATTGCATGAATCAATCATTACTTAAGAGATATAAAAAGTAAAAGACTAGGCTAAGTAAATAATTAAAACTGAGAAAAGAGATAGGAAAGAGGAAAGGAATGAAGAACACCTCACTATGTATGCAAACCAATGCATAAACCTGGTGATAACCTATGTGTGTGCATGTATATAATGATCAATAAATGAATACATTAAATTGATCTAATGGATTTCTCAATTTTCATGTGTGGGTGGCTCAAGAACTCAATCCAGTTTTGATTCCTTCATTTCCCACCACTGTTTGGTGGATCATGAATTGTGAATAACTTTGATTGGACTCATAGTGTCTCCAACACTCTCACATAGGTGGATCAAGAACTCAAGTAGACTATGAATCCATCATTTCCCACCCATATATAGTAGATTCATCTAAAATTTAAACTATATGAAATAATTATAACTATCTATTTGGGTATGTCTAACTAGGTATGTCAGTTTTATGGCCTCTTAGGTACATTAGGCAACTTTGAGCCACTATAGAATGCCAACCACTATATATGGAGTAAGGAATGAAACTAGAATGCAACCTAGAACATGATGTCATATGTATAAAACATAGATAATGAAATGGAATTTTTCATTCCATATGATCAATTGGTGTGTTAGTGAGTATATAAAAACAATGTGATACATGCATGCCTCCAAATCTGATATTTGAACATATGGATTCTAGACTAAGTTTTAATAATATGTATCTAGGTATATAAAATAAATATGGAAATTGTCATGCCATGAATGATGCCCCTAATATAAATAAAGTAGTATGAATCTAAGTTAAACTAGTATGAAATTGAGCTAAACTAATAAATCTATAACTAAATATGTGCAAACCTATATTGTAGCTGGTGTAATTTTATGACCAATCTAGGTTTTTATAAATTTGAGGCTACTAGACTATAGTGTCATGTCTTGGAAAGTAGTGCCATTTTTAAAAATGTGGTGCTAGTGTCCTTCTGGTCTGATTTATGTGAAACTATACTATTCTTTGAGTCAATATTTTCCCACTATGTTTACCTGAGTCTAATTTTTGTACTAATCCTATGTGTAGAAAAATATATTTTGAATGAAATATAGGAGTCTAATCTATATGATAAATGCCTATGAATTCCCCTTATTTTAAGGGGAGTAGTTGAACATGTGAAATAACTATTCTCAAAAGAAATAGCTCTACAAAATGTGTGTTAGTTGGAGCATATATGATAAATGCATAATAATCCAATATAATGTGCATACATAACATTGGAATGTAAGATAATATGATCATAAATTTTTAATGTAAGATAAATATCATGTCTAGCATTCACAATGGTGTCAAGATAGTTATAACAATGTAGGTAACAAAAAAATTGAGTAAAAATTGGGTAGCTACCTAGGTGGATGGGGAATGATGTCCATCATGACACCCAAGTAGTAAGGAGAGATGCATGAGGTCCCTCATGACATCTAAAATTGGATTGTGTAAAAATCAAGAGACAAGTTTTATGGCCATGATGCATATAATAAATCATACATACACTACATATGATGCACACAAAATAGGCTAAGGGGCCACAATACAAGGGACATGGGCACATGTCACTAAATCTATGAAAAAAAGATATAAAAAGACATATTCAAATTTCCACATGCAAAAGAAAATAGAAAGTTGGTATAGAGACACATATAAGGACATGTTCAACTGTATGCATACACAATCAAGAAGGTGCACACAAGGACATGAGCACATGTCTAAAGCATACACACTATGAAAAGTAGTGGCATAGAACCAAAGAGTAATGTTATATTCAAATTACCTCAAATAGATAAATCAAAGAGATATAATCAATTATAAACTAAGAAATATAGAAGTGAAATTATTCATGAACATGTAATAAAAATCTTTATAAGAGCTAGGATGTATAATATGTTGAGTCTCAATTAGTAATAGCTAACAAAAAATATGTGTAACTATAACATGAGCAATATCAATATATAACAATGCTAAAGTTTTGATTCAAAGTATGTAAAGATAGAACCTGGTAATCAAAACTATGTATATGGTTCCCCTAAGTGTGTGAATGTGTCAAATTAATAACCCATGTATCAATGTATATACCCCCATTGTGTAGATAATAGCAAATATGGATTGAATTAGTGGACTTGAGTCCTATAAGCAATGTGTAAGAAATTAAAAATAATAAATGAAGCATTTATTTATGATAAAAATGATTGTACAAGATAGATACCATATGTAGTGTCTGGCAAATATAAGAAGTGTAAACATGGCAATTCATACATTCTACAATTTTGTGTTTTTTGAGTAAATATTTGAAAGATTTTGTCTTTCACATATTATAATGTTTTATACTTCCTAGATATAAAATATGTATAAATAAATTTTAAAATTAAACTATATACTAGGAGCAGGAGAGAAATAAATTATGTATAAGAAGGGAGGAGCAATACTAACTGATGAGTCTCATGGGATACTCACTATCAATGTGGCCTGTAAAAAATAAAGGAAAAATGATTATGTGTGTTATATGAAAGGGAAATTATGGTCCCAATACCTACCGTACTGAGTGATATATATCTAGCCCTCATTTAGGAGTGGTGTTAGGAATGTTATCTATTGTTATAGGTTTTGTAAGTGTTTTTTAAGATATCTATGTGTAGATCATGTGACTGTGGTATGTACTATCTAAACCTAGATGACATGGTGAACCAACAACCATATTATTCATGTTGTGTTAGTGTAGAAGTGGACTCTACCATTGAAACTAAGTATGATGCATTGTTAATGGATAGGTGTGTAGAATTTTTAGTAAAGAGCTTGATTGGTTGATATTTTAAAACTATATTATGAGCTCTATGATCTCTGAGAAATATCTTGATTGGATGATGGACTATGTTCTAATGTTTTTGATCTATTAAAAATATCTTGACCATTGTGTGAATTGAATCTATGCTCTGATCTCTATATTTGTTTCCAAATATATTGATTGGTGTGAAACTGAAGCTATGCTCAAATCTCTATATTTGTCTCCAAATATCTTGATTGGTGTTTGAATTGGTGATTTTTTATAATCTCTATACTTGTTTCCATAAATATTAATTAGTTTTCAAGATGATGTGTTATTATTTTATTGAACTAACTTCCATCTCTATTGAATCTATGGTGCATGAGATCACTCATAAATAGGTGTCCTAGAAACCACATGGCTCATACGACGAGTAACCATTGGGTCCTCAAATGTAACATCCTAGATAACTCTATCATAGAAGAGTGTGATGTAGGAGAATATGGAAACTAAGATCTCAGTGCCTCCTATGTGAATGCTATAATTCCTATATTGACATATAGGTCAAGGCAGTCTTGGAGCACATAAAAATTGTTGTATGAATGTACATTTATCATATGAAAATTACAATATGGATTATTTTGTACCGTGTGTAAATGGTGTGCTAGATGATGATTAATAGGAAAAAGTGGGATCATCTCCTCATCTAATAATTTAAATCAAGATGCCATTAGGCCTATCTCTATCTAAAAATTTTATAACTCCTCTATGTGTGTCATGTGCTCTACTCACTATAGGGGGTGCTATGTGAAGTGACCCTTTGCCCTTGTCTAGTATCTTTTTCAGTTGTTTCTATTCCACTAGTTTCTTCATCAAAAGTGGAGTAGGCTCTTGTATCATGTTATATGACTAGGGATCTCAGAGACCTACATCCAAATTTCCCTTTGAATGTGTAACCATTAGTCCCAATTCTACCTCTAATGTTATAATGACATTACATAGATGCCAAAATGATTTGGATGTTTGATATAATAATTTCTACTTTTAAGAGGAAAAATGAAGCCTATATCAAAGATGTATTATATCTCCAAATCTATCAACTAGTAAATCAACTAATGCAAACATTATTTAAATCATAAAATGTATTCAATTGTTGGTCATATCTCACCCTAGTGTAATAATGGTAAACTCTCATGTGTGACTTGAGGTCCCTTATTATGTATGTAGTGACCCACTCTTGATTGTATTTGGAACCATTTTAATGCTTCTCCATCTAGGGACCTTGGAAATAATTATAGTAGATTCAACTTATTGATGACATGTGCCATGGATTTCTCATAAGCCTAAAGATGAAAGTATGGGTCTTAATGTCCATCAAAGTTAGGTAACATCGGTATATGAAACTTCAGTTGAAACCTTGTAGTGAAGATTCTACATGGAATAGGGTTTCCATGGATGACATTGGCATAAACTCAAGATTGGTATGCTTTATTCTCCAAAGTGAGATGGTGTACTTGTTTTGTAAAGCACCCATGACATGTATCAAGGAAATTAACACTTGTGAAGGTATATTATCATCATCAATGGGCTCATTTAATGCTTTAATTTTGTTATTTATATTATCCATTGGTATATTGCATTAGGAACCTTTTTTTATGGAGGATTGGTTTGCTCTCAATAACCTTTGGAGGTGTGATAGATGGGACATAGTTATGGGGAAATGATTTCTCACCCTCGATTAGGTTAGTATGAGAAATAGGTTCTACTAAAGTATAGGGGGTTGAGGGAGATTCATTGGTATCTATTATTTTGTTAATTTATAAAGAAATATCACATGCTAATTGATTATAAAGTATTGTATTATCATGTGAATGTAAGTTATGCAAATTATACACATAAGAATAATTGTGTGTGTGTGCATGTGTGTTTTAACATGTGACCTATCATTTATTCCAACAAGAGAAATAGGTGAATTAAGAGGAGAATTAAAAGGTGTAGAATCCATGCCCTCTTCATCATAATCATAGTAATCATCATTATCCAAAGGTTTATCAAATTCAAAGTTTAATTAACTTATATAAGTAAGAGTATAATAAGTATCATCTACATTATTCCTAAAAGAGAGAGTAGGATAAGATTTTAAATATTTACTACTGTGTAATGTATCATCATGTGTAGGTTTAATGAAATGCATTTATTCACTATCTATGTGTGGAATGCATGAATGATTATTAATTTCAATCTTGGAGTCAATGGTAGAAGAACTAGCAATCATGTTTTCATTTTACATATTATTACATGTAGGAGAAGAGTTATAGACATTTTTATTATCAATATGTTGTAAATAATTATTGCATTGAGGTTGAAATGTAAAAGAAGGTGGTAAAATAATTTATTCTACCTTAGTTTGTGCATTGGTAGAAGGTGTAATATCGTTGGTACATATTTTTTTGAATTTAATTGAGAAGGGTGAAGAAGATGCATTTATCTTATATACTTTACTTGAATCATGCAAAAGTGGATTTCATGTATCTCATTTATATTAATTTATTTTGAATAAGGATAAACATAAATAGTTGAAAAGATAGAATCACATTGGAACAAATCACTACCAACAAGAGGCTCTTTTGGCATTATATTATTAGTTTGACTTTTAGGTGTAAGATAAGAGGGAGAGGAAAGAGAATAAGATGTATCTAATATATAGCCATCTACATTTTCATTATCATGCTTATAGTAATCCTCATATCCATTATTAAAATAATAGTCATCATCATAATTATAAATGAAGTCATTATCATGTTCTAATGTATAATCTTGAAAAATTGTCAATTCATCATTATAATTATGAGAAAAAATATAAACATCATCGATTGGGTAAGGGGTAGGAGACTTCTTACATTCTATATCAAACTTGCTAAAAATGATAATGTAAATAATGAATAGTAAGCACACAAGAGGTATAATGTAATCTAACATAAGTATATGTACAACTATGATAAAATTTTAACCCAATGTGTAAAATTCATTAGGATTGTAAGTGAAACCCTAATTTCTAGTATTTGGGTGTATAGGGACCTAGTATGTGGACCTAGGGTTTGAATGAGGGTTATTTTAAAGAAATTCAAATTACACTAAATTAATGAAACCATAATATAAGATGAATTTTAATGAGTTAGGTGATGTCAAAATTCAATAAAAAATAGAAGTTTTAAACCGTAATTTATTGCACAAAAATTAGAAGAAGGTAGACCCTAAGCAAAACTAGTGGTTTAAGTAATATTCAAAGTAAGTCAGGTTCACCAAATATTTTAACCTTCTAAGACTTAAAAAGTGTAAATACTATGTTTATTAAATATCTAAGTAGTCTAATTTAGGTAAATAATGTGAAATAAATACAACCACTAATTTGTTACATAATTGACTAGCTTTGACTTTTCTAAAAAATAGTAATAAATAGTGCAAGTAAGAAATTATTTGAAAATAGCTAAGATGGATGATATGGGTATTGGAAAATGAGGTGGAAACTAGTATAAGTATCAAAAACTATATCATGGTGTTTGAACCCATCTTGGATATTAGTTCCATAATTGGACAATAGTGTCATTATTATAAATTTGGTGGTAGTATCCTAATACTGACAGTAGTGTCTTTTGTATAAGACTATCCTGAGCTTCTGGATGCACCTATGTTTATATCTCTAAGGTCTATTCCTATGTGCATGGGATATAAAACTTTATATTTTACCTTTTTTTATTAATTTTGTGATCAAAACCCTAATCTTCCATGTAGCTAGGGCATCTAGTTGATATGAATTGAAAGTGTGTTTGTTTGTAGGGTAGGTTAGACATCCTCAACACCTTGTTATGGTGAGAGTTGACTACATAACAATACTCTAAGGAGGGATCTATCTCGATGTAGTTCTCCCCACTTAAGTGATGGTATGAGTGAAAGTGAATCTAGTATGATAATAGCCTTGAGTGCCTTGAATGTTGTTGAGATTGGAAATCTGGGTAATCTAAGCTTAAGACTATTATAGATGGAAATATGCAGAAGTAGGGAATAATATGGATTGATAACCTTAATTGTACACAACTTGTTCTGATTTTAAATGTGTTTTTTACATTTGACTTCCATCTACTGGTTATAGGGATAAAATTCATGTGTGTGTGTGTGTGTGTGTTATGATGCTTATGCAAGTGATAAAAGAGGTCTCAACTGACCATAGGAGGATATATGTTTGAAGAGATATTTATTTAGGGGAAAAAGAGCAAAATTATAGTATCACCTTATATGGGACACTAGCACCATGTGAAACTAGTGTCCTTATTATGGATCAAGTGTCTAAGTGGTAGAAGACTAGGCATGAAGGGATAGGATCAGGAAATGAGAGCTTGGGACTAATTTAGGGATAATTAGGGATGCATGTAACCTACATAAAGGCTATATAAGTGTAACAATAGGATCTAGGTCTAAGCTAGGGATAGGTAGTCTAGAAGAACACTCTTATGACTCAACTAACATTTTTAGGTGATTATGCCTTACAAAATTAGAAAAACCATGAATTAAAGCATGATTTTATTTTGCATTTGAGATGGGCATATCCATTGTATGATGAGTTTTTTGGGGTTTTTAGTACTTTTAACTAGAAAGTATAAAAAGGAAATTAAAAATGGAAGAATGTGGAAAGTAAGGATGGATAGAAAATAGAAATAAATTGATAGGAGAATGGGAAAACTTCAAAAAAGTAAATACATAAAACTACTTAGGTTAATAAAATTAATGGAGTGATTTGGAAAGTTCAACAATGGAAAATTGTATCCACAAAAAGGGTGCTAAAGACATACTTCACACAAGGTAATGAATACATCACCATATAGGTTTCAAGACACAAAGTTATATTCAACACATCTATATTTCAGGCTAGAAATAAATGTAAAGTCTCAATTTCCTCCTTTCAAACAAGGTTTCATTTAGCATCAAATAGTCTTAGTTGAAATCTTACTTTCAATATTATGAATAGAAACATATGGTAAACAACTTGAATGACTACCTAAAATCTCAAATTATTCATTAAAACCAAATTAGGTTCATATAGCATAAACTATATTTTCTAGGGTTTACAACATAAATTTTGAAAAAATGAGAAAGCATACACGTAATCTAGAAAGTACATGTTTTAATAAAATTATTCATTCATAGACTATACAATAGATACTAAAATCAAGAAATAATTAACACTTGTGAAGTAATATATTCATTGTAGAATTTATATGCTTTTAATTAACCACTTTCTAAAAATAAACAACTTTTACAAAGACAGACGTTCATTCCTCTTGAGCTCTACCTCAAAAAGGTTTTGATCCCATTTCTAATGACAATCATTCTATTTATAGGTTATGAGGGTGTAACCACCTTGTAACAACCCAATAACCACCAACATTTTGGAAAAAGCATTAACATTTTATTCTTAATTTTTAATTTTTAAATTAATAAGGTAAAAATAACCTTTTTAAGTGATTACAAAAAGTGGAACAAAGAAATCAAAAGTTAGAGAGAAAAATGTGACTTTTAGTGGTTATCAAGAATAAAATACATTTTTTTGTTTAGAGGGGCCTTGTTCAACCACTATATCTATTGGCATGTTATTATCATTGATGTCAAGGTGCATCTAGCAAAGGTGCATGATGAGTGGTCATTGAGGTATGTGCATGATATGACAAGGCGATATTGTCAAGATTGTCTTCTTTGTTGGTTGATGTCAAGTTTGATATCAAGGTTGAAGTTATCTTGAATATGTTAGTCTTATCATTGAATGTTCTTGTGAAGATATGATGACAAGTAAGTTTGCAAGAGTGTTATTATGAGCAAGACTAGTTGGCAGTGTGTGTTGTGAAAATCTTATGATAATTAAAGTTATTTAGTGTGAAAGAGATTATTGAAATGGTTATGAGTGTTGTTATATTGTTTCCATTATTTAAAAATTCATAGGTATCAAGTCTTTGAGGTCAAGTGCTTAAGTATCCTAAGCCTAGTCATGAAATGAAGAGACCTTATGAGAAGGATTGAGCATGGTGGCTTATTGATATGAGTACACAAGGGCATGAGTGTTTGTATGATTTTATTTGAGAATGTATGTAAGGAATTGGAACACTCATGAGATTCTCTGAGTGGGCCTATAGAGGTAGGACCTTCAGACCAAGTCTGCACCTAGATCACTCTTACACCTTGTCTAGCCTAGTGAGGTATCTTGATCTATTGTCAAGACATGTGAAGGATTTATGTAAGTGATTAAGCATGAGATAGGTTTATTGATTATGTGAGTGACATGGAGAGTGAATGGAAAGAGGCATGAATGTTATTTTTAAGACCTAATGTCATTTGCAGGTCAAGGTCTAGAAGAACAAAGAGAGAGTGTGTGGCCTAGTAAGGGGTCATGATCATATTTCAAGGTTTTTTTTATCTCATTTAATAATTATTAAAGGTGATGTATGTTGTTTCAATTTTTTTTATGCAGTTTGAGGTCATATTTTGAATGACAAGGCATGAAAATTTGTTTGGAGGTCACTCGAGTGTTCAAAATGAAGGGTTCTCAACCCAAGAAGGATTTTATTATGATCATTAGCTCATCAAATATTTTCATGCGAATATAATATATTCATGTTATATTGGGAAGGTTATTATCTCAAAATTATAATATTTGTTTTTTGGGTTGAGGGGCTATGTTTATGAATGATCATTAAGAGTGGAAACAAGTTTAAACCCTCTTAGAACCTTAATAAGGACCTAATGTTGAATATATTGATCAAAAGTACCTAGAATTGATTGGTATTCCAAGGTAAGATATTATATATTGTATTGAACTCTTCTAGGTGGTATTGGTTAGAGAGAGGAGAGAGAAAATGTTGAGTTATAGGTTTGTTTCTAAAAAAGTTGTGGAAGTTAAAAGTTTCATTGAAAATAATAAGCAAATGATTAGATGAATAATTTAGAGAATTTTATTTTATGTTCATTAATTTTTTTTGATATTTTATAGTCCTCAAGTGTGCTAAATTGGTCATCTAATTTATCCATTCACTAATAGGCCTAATGGTGCAAATAGTGAAAAACCCAGGCAACCATGAGAAAATGAATTGAAATGTGTTTTCTTGATAGAATGATGAAAATAAGTGCATGGATATGTTATTAAATACTTATAATTCATGTATATTATTTAAATAAGTTTTTGAGGTCAGTGAATATGGTGAAATTTTGCTCACAAGTTGACTTATTTAGCTCAAATAAGATAGCGAGATATAAGGTCATGAGACTAGTCTAT
Organism: Torreya grandis; assembly: GCA_037957365.1. Classification (NCBI taxonomy): domain Eukaryota; kingdom Viridiplantae; phylum Streptophyta; class Pinopsida; order Cupressales; family Taxaceae; genus Torreya; species Torreya grandis. Next base: position 1,040,108 of record JARHVA010005590.1, on the reverse strand, counting down.
AAGATGAATTTTTATGTATAAGAATGGTCTAATGATGTCATAGGATCTACATGAACAATAATTAATTTAAAATTTATATATAGGTGTTAAATGTCTAAGTGACCATGACTATGTTTTGGGGCAATCTGGCAGTTCTGAGTGAGTGAGTTGCATAGGTGTTATTGAAGCCTTATCTTCTAAGTGGAAGTGTCTAATGATTTTTGTGATTACCTTGAGATAATTTAGAATATTTATATATACTTATTTTATCATATTTTAGTGTCTCAATTATGTTTTATATTTATTCTTACAAGATAATTTTTTGAGGCAAATTGGCCTAATAGATTAAATTGTGCAAAACCTAAGGAATGTGAGAAGTTAGTTTCTGGTGTGTTTTCAGGGTAGAATAATGGATAAAAGTGCATGAATATGTTTTTATGTATTTTTATGTCCTATTAATTATTTTTATATATATTTTAATTCAAGTATAGTGGTGAAAACATTAAAGCTAAAATGGCTTATCTGGTTCTGGTGTGACTATGAAAATAGAGGTCTAGAGATTAGTTTATATGTCTAATATTTTCCATTAAACCTTATTATTTATATGTTTAAATATATTTTTTATGAATCTAAGGATAATTATAATTCATAATTATTTTTTAAAGTGGTCATATAGGTGTTAAATGTTAATGTTTCAAGACTATGTTTTTTGACAGTCTTGGCAGTTCTAAGTATACAAATTACAATGATGAGTTTGAGGCTCTATGCCCTGAGTTGAAGTGTATAATTAATATGGTGATATTTTTAAGGTAATTAGTTTTCATTATATGTTATTTATTTCCATGTTTTTAGTGTATTATGTGAGATTTAAGATTAAGTATTGAAAGGTAGATTTTTGGTGTACACATGCCTAATAGGACTGAGTACTAATAATGGAGGGTTTCAAGTAGCGATTTGTTGTAAAATATCTTATTGAAACTATAATACATCATTAGGGGTATATTTTATTTTTATATGATATTTTTCTTCCATGTTTTGATTTTTAAAGTGTTCCAAGGAAGGCAAGGTGTAACGTGTGTCTAAATAAGGCCTATTAGGTCTCCATAAGGCCTAAAGGAGGATAAGGCCTAATGAAGGTGTGGCTAGCGAATTTATGTTATTTATTATTATTGATAACATTTTTTAATATATATTGAATTACCAAGCTAAGTTTTTAAGTGATTTTGGCCAACCATGAGGTGTGTGTTCATAAGTTGTGTATATAAACAAGGCATATTAGGCATATTTGGCTAAGTTAGAGGATTAGTTAGAGGTGTGAATGAGATAGAATATACATTAGTGGAAGGAGGTATTATAGACAATAAAAATAGATTATAGGGACTATAATTAATATATAAAAAGAGTTTTGATTATGAAAATTAAGGTCATATGACCTAATCCATCTTAAATAGACCTATTTGAGCAAAGAAGCCTAGAAGGTAGTTTTGAGAGGGTTAAAGAGTGTAGAGAAGAAGAGGTGGTCATCATATGTTGGTTGAGAAACATAATGTTTTGAAGGTGATAAAATCAATCAGGTGGCTGAGTTGGTGCTTCCTTGCAAGTGGGTATTTGGCTACTATGGGTTGGTGATCCATATGGAGTTGGTAATTCAATAAATTTGGTTTGTATCTTATAGGATTATAGTCAATTTATAGATATCAATGGGTTTTATTCACCTTGAGGGTTTCCCACATATCAGATGTCTTCTTATTTTTCATGTTCATATATATGATTATTTGTTCTTTGATTGATCTATATGTTTGTATGAATGGATATTGAATGTTAAATAGAATTGAATGAATGTTTAGAAGACTATATTATCTCCCTCTCAATAATTGTTCTTCTAACAATTATTATTAGGGCATGGTAATTTAAACTAGGCTTAACAGCCTAAAGGAGAACCTAGAATCACAAACATGGATTATGATGTTGATTTTGTTGATCATGTTAGAAATGAAGTTCTATTCTTGGATAAAGAAGTAGGTTTATCCAAGGAAGAAGACAACATGTATGATGAAGAATTCTACTATGACAATGAAGAAGGAGAAGCTGAAGTAGATCTTGAAGCTAAGCTCATAAGTACTCTAGATGATTTGAAGCACCAATAGAAGAGTAAGCATGAGATGAGATCTATGGTCAAGGTTTTTAAGGAAAAACTATGTACCTTGAAGAGTGAATAGATCAAATAATCCAAAAAGGATGAGAATATCATCAATGATCTTAGGAATCAGCTAGAAGGTGTCAATACAAAGTTCATATCAAAATAAATTGAGTATAATCAGTTGAAGATAGAGCTATATTTTTTTAAGGTTGAGCATGATCAACTCATATAAAATATGAATACCTATGAGAAGTTTGAAAAGAGCACTAAGGATCTAGATTAAATTTTAAGTAGTCAAAATTTTTCCAATGATAAGTTAGGTCTTGGTTTCAAGGTAGATAAAATTGGAAAAGAGGAAAATGCTAATGTGAATAAGAAGGTCAACCTAAAAAAAATATGAAGACAAATTCTAATAGATAGCCTAATTTCATAAAGTATGAATATTCATTAAATGGTTATTATTTCTCATGTAGTCAGTTTGGTCATAGAGCAAGAGAGTGTAGAAGACCCTCCAAGAATGAGTAGTCATGGAACTATGGAAGGAGTCACAGTCCACAATAGTCAAGATATATGAATGATGTTGTTTACTATAATTATCTTAACATTGTTCATATTGCAAGATTCTATCATCATGAATAATCAAGATACAACAAGAATATTCAAGCTCCTGGAGTTAAAGAAAGAAGACAAACCAAGTTGTGGAAGCAAAAGATAGTCAAGCTTAGTCTTAATTAGTTTACAAGCCAAAATGGACTATTTACTATGGTAGAGCAAGACCAGTTATTGAATAGTATCAAGAGTGTTCATTATTAGCTCAAATTTTTGACCATATAAATGATGAAGAGGTGAATCCAAAGATGATAATCAAGAATAAAAAGATCCTAAAGGATCATCAGTCTTGTGAGAGCATGGATATCTAGGAATCTCTAAAGTTTGTGTTATTTTAGTGCCCTATGGTAAGGGTTAAATATATTAGGCTTGATGGAGACACTCATTATTAAATGGGAGATTGGTAGCCATCATGAATACATGTTGAAGAATGTTGATAGACCTGGAAGTGTTGTTGGTGTATGAGAGGTAGGTAAAATGTTGTCCTTATTTCTATTAATTGGTAGTTCATCTTGATCTATGTTGAGAAGTGGTATTGGTATCAAGATGTTTAAAAGAATATGAGGATGGTCTAAGAGTCCTAGTGACTCATGTTGTGAGCTTAAGCTTTGAATATAAAGGGAGAATCCTTAATTCTTCAATTGATGTCAAGAATATGGTGGCCTAGTGGTGATCAAAGGTTTAAGTCATATCAATCATGTTAAGGATAAGGTGTGTGATCCTATGATCTGAGATCATTTAAATGAGTTATGCATGGAGTATAGGGGAGCATGTTCCTATTATGCTTCATATTCTATTTATTGAGCTTTTATTGCAATAAGGTGTGATTCTAGTTATTACAGATTTGATTATGTTTATTTAAGAAAAGAACCAATTATAGGAGAATGAATATAAGAGGGAGATGTATATTTTTGAGATAATGATCAGTTTATAAGATTGGTTGTCATCTAGGGCCTATGAGGAGAAACATTAGCTTAGAGGGAGCTTTGTAGGTCTATGTTGTGAAGTGTCAATAAAGTGAGGTAAAAGTCATAAGAAACATGATTTATTAAGGTCTAAGGATCGGATGATAGTTTGTAGAAGACCTTTTGTCATTAATTTAAAAAGGGGAGAAAGAATAGAATGGGGGGATGAGACTAATTATATTTTAGTATGTTTTTCATCAATCACAAAGGGGGAGTTTTTTTGCATGTTGTTGTTATTGATGTCAAGGTGCATCTAGTGAAGGTGCATGGTGAATGGTCATTGAGGTATGTGCATGATATGACAAGGTGACATTATTGAGTATTATCTTCTCTATTGTTTGATGTCAAGGTGGATATCAAGGTTCAGGTCAGCTTGAATTTGTCAGTGTTATCATTGAATGTTCTTTTGGAGATATGATGACACGTAGGTCTACAAGATTTTTGTGATGAGCAAGACCAATTGGTAGTGTGTGTTGTGAAAATATTATGAGCATTAAAATTATGTAGTGTGAAAAAGAGTATTTCAATATTTATGAGTGTTTTTTTCTTATTTCCATTGTTAAAAATGCATAGGTAGTAGGTCTTTGAGGTTAAGTTCTTAAGTAGCCTAAGCATAGTCATGGCATGAAAAGACCTTATGAGAAGGTTTGAGCACGGTGGCTTGGTGAGATGAGTAAACACATTCATGAGTGGATGTATCAAGTTTTTTGAGCTTATATGTGAGGCATTGGGACACTCATGAGATTCTCAGGGTGATCCTATAGGGGTAGGACCTTTAGACCAAGTCTGTAACTAGATCACTCCTAGACCCTATTTGGCCTAATGAGGTATGATGTTCTATTGTCAAAGCATGTTAAGGATGTATTGTAGTGATTAAGCATGATATGTTTTTCTTGAGTATGTGAGTGAGGTGGAATTTTCATGGAAAGAGGCATGAAGGTAAATTTTAAGGCCTAATGTGGTTTGTAGCTCAAGGTATTTATGAAAAGAGAGAGAGAGTGCGGCCAAATAAGGAGTCATGATTAGATTTCAAGGTACAACTTTATTATCAACTCAGCCCTACTTGAAACTTATTCTACTTGAGTTCATTAAATATTATTGAGACTAAGAATATAGGTAATCTGAGTTTAGCACTATTATAGATGGCAATATGTAGATGTAAGGATAAACATGGATTGATAACCTTAATTGTGTACAACTTATTTTGATTTTAAATGTGTATTTTACATATATTTTCCATCTAGTGGTTAGAGGGATAAAATTCATGTGTGTGTGTGTGTGTGTGTGCGCGCACGTGCACGTGTGTGTGTGTGTGCGTGCGTGTGTGCGTGCGTGTGCGTGCATGCGTGTGTGTGTGTGTGTGTGTGTGTGTGTGTGTGTGTGTGTGTGTGTGTGTGTGTGTGTGTGTGTGTGTGTGTGTGTGTGTGTGTGTGTGTGTGTGTGTGTGTGTGTGTGTGTGTGTGTGTGTGTGTGTGTGTGTGTGTGTGTGTGTGTGTGTGTGTGTGTGTGTGTGTGTATTATGATGCTTGTGCAGGTGATATAAGAGGTTTAGGCTGACCCTAGGAGGTTATAGTTTTGAAAAGATATTTATTTGGGTAAAATAGAGGGAAAGGATAGTATCTCCTTTTTTGGGACACTAGCACCATGTAGCACTAGTGTCCTTATTATGGATCTAGTGCCTATATGGTAGAAGACTAGGCATGAAGGGTTAGGATCAGGAAATGAGGGCTTGGGACTACTTTAGGGCTGACTAGGGATGCATATAACCTAGACAAAGGCTATATAAGTGTGATAATAATATCTAGGATAGGTCTAGGGATAAGTTGGGGATATGTAGTCTCGATTAACACTCTTAGCACTCAAATACCATTTTTGGGTGATTAATCCTTGTAACATTAGAGAAACCATGAATTAAAACATGATTTTATTTTGAATTTGAGATGGACATATCTCGTATATGATGAGTTTTTTTGGGTTTTTGGTATGTTTAACTAGAAAGTATAAAAAGGAAATTAAAAATGGAAGAATGTGGAAAACTAAGGATGGATAGAAAATAGAAATAAATTGATAGGAGAATGGGAAAACATCAACAAAGTAAACACATAAAACTACTCAAATTAATCAAATTAATGGAGTGACTTGGAAAGTTCAACAATGGAAAATTGTATCCACAAAAAGGGTGATAAAGACATACTTCACACAGGGTAATGAATACATCACCACAGAGGTTTCAAGACACAAATTTATATTGAACACCTCTATATTTTAGGTTGGAAATAAATGTAAAGTCTCACTTTCTTCCTTTTAGACAAGGTTTCATTTAGCATCAAATAGTCTAAGTTGAAATATTCCTTTCAACAATATGAATAAAAACATTGGGGTAAACAACTTGAATGACTTCCCAAAATCTCAAAGTATTCATTCAAACCAAATTAGACTCATATAGCATAAATTATATTTTCTAGGGTTTACAACACAGTTTGAAAAAATGATAAAACATACACATAATCTAGAAAGTAAATGTTTTAATAAAATTATTCATTCATAGAATATACAATAGATAATAAAATTAAGAAATAATCAACACTTGTGAATAAATATATTCATATTATAATTTATATGTTTTGAATTCACCACACTCTCTAAAAATGAACCACTTTTACAAAGACATGACCATTATTTCCTCTTCAGCTCTAACTAAAAAACATTTTCATCTTGCATCTAATGGAAATCCTTCTATTTATAGGTTATGACAGTGTAACAACCCAATAATAACCAACATTATATAGCAAACATTAACATTATATTCTTACTTTTTAATTTATATCTTAAAAAGGTAGAAATAACCTTTTTAAGTGGTTACAAAAAGTACAATAGAGAAATCAAAATTTAGAGAGAGAAAAGTGACTTTTAGTGGCTATTAAGAAGAAAATACATTTTTTTTGTTGAGAGGGGCCTTGTTTAACCACTATAGCTATTGAAATGTTGTTATCATTTATGTCAAGGTTGATGTCACTAATGTTAGGGTGCATCTAGTGAAGTTCCATGATGAGTGGTCATTAAGGTATGTGCATGATATGACAAGGTGAGATTGTTGAGAATTGTCTTCTCTATTTGTTGATTTCAATGTTGATATCAAGCTTCAAGTTATCTTGAAGTTGTTAGTGTTATCATTGAAGGTTCTTGTGAATATATGATGATAATTAGGTTTGTAAGAGTGTTATTGTGAGCAAGACTAGTTGGCAGTATGTGTTGTGAAAAGTTTATGATAATTGAAGCTATTTAGAATGAAAGAGAGTATTTCAGTGGTTATGAGTTTTGTCTTATTTCCATTATTGAAAAATGTATAGGTATCAAGTCTTCAAGGTTAAGTGCTTAAGTATCCTAAGCCTAGTCAGGACATGAAGAGACCTTGTGAGATGGTTTGAGCATGGTGGATTGGTCATATGAGTGCACACAAGCATGAGTGGTAATATGATTTAGTTTTATCATGTATGTGAGGCATTAGAACTCTAATGAGAGTGTCAGGGTGGGCATATAGAGGTAGGACCTTTAGACCAAGTCTATACCTAGATCACTCTTAGAACTTTTTTAGCCTAATGAGGTATCTTGATCTATTGTCAAGGCATGTGAAGGATTTATGGTAGTGCTTAAGCATGATATTGGTTTCTTGAGTATATGAGTGAGGTGGAGAGTGCATGGAAAGAGGCATAAATGTTATTTTTAAGGCCTAATGTCATTTACAGGTCAAGGTCTAGAAGAACAAAGAGAGAGAGAGTGTGTGTGGCCTAATAAGGGGTCATGATCATATTTTAAGGTATTTGATCTCATGTAAGAATTTTTTGAGGTGATGTATGTTGACTCAAGTTTTTTAATGCAATTTAAGGTTACGGTGTGAATGAAAATTCATGAAAATTTGTTTGGAGGTCTCTCGAGTGCTGAGAATGAAGGGTTCTCAACCCAATAAGGATTTTCTTGTGATCATTAGCTAATCAAAAAAATTCATGGGAATATAATATATTAATGGTATATGGGTAATGTTTATATCTCAATATTATAGGTTTTATTTTTTGGATTGAGGAGTTATGCTTTATGAATGATCATTAAGAGTGGAAACAAGTTTAAACCCTCTTAGAACCCTAATAAGGACCCAATGTTGAATATATTGATAAAACATGACCAAAATGGATTGGTATGCTATCTAAAGATATTATATATTGTGTTTAACTCTCATAGATACCTCTAGGTGGTATTGGTTAGAGAGAGGAGAGAGAAAACATTGAGTTACAGGCTTATTTCTATAGAAGTTGTAAAAGTCAAAAGTTACATTGAACATAATAAGCAAATGATTAGATGAATAATGTAAAGAATCTTATTTTATGTCCATTAAGGTTTTTGGATAGGTTGTATTCCTCAATTTTGCTAAACTGGTCATCCTATTTAGCCATTCACTAATAGGCCTAATGGTGTAAATAATGAAAAATGTAGGGAACAGTGAGAAAATGAATTGAAATGTGTTTCATGATAAAATGATGAAACCAAGTCCATGGATATGTTATTAAATAATTTTAAGTCATTTATATTCTTTCATTAAGTTTTGGAGTTTAATGAATATGGTGAAAGGTTGATCACAAGTTGATTTATTTGGCTCAGATAAAATAGCGAGATATAAGGTCATGAGACCGATCTATAAGACCAATATATCTATCTGAGAATGGTCTAATGATATAATAATATCATCTAAATGAATCATGTCATTTTAAATGTCTATATAGGTGTTGGAGGTCTAAGACACCATGATTGTTTTTAGGTAATCTGGTAGTTCTGAGTGAGTTGCATAGGTGTTATTTAAGCATTTTTTTGTTAAGTGGAGGTGTCTAATGCATTTGGTGATTACCTTGAGGAAATGTATACCCTTTTTATATACTTATTTTATAATTATTTCAATGTCTAAATTATGTTTGAGCTTAATTCCTACAAGATAATTTTTTGAGGCACATAGGCCTAATTTAGTAAATTGTGCAAAACCCAGGGAATGTGAGAAGTTGGTTTTTGGTGTGTTTTCAGGATAAAATAATGGATAAAAGTGCATGAGGATATTTTTGAGGATTAGCATGTAATATTAATTCTTTTTAGATAGATTTTAATTTAGGTATAGTGGTGAAAACATTGAATATAAAATGGTTTATCTAGTTTTGGTGTCACTATGAAAAGATAGGTTTAAACATTGGTTTGTATGTCTAATATTTTATATTAAAATTATTTTTTATATGTTTAAATATGTTTTGAATGTCTCTAAGGATAATGTTCATGTATTAATAGTATTTTTAAGTTGTCATATAGGTGGTAAATGTTAATGTTTTATGACTTTATTTTTGATAATCTTGGTAGTTCTTAGTAAACAAATAAAAGTGATGAGTTTTAGGCTCTATGCCCTAAGCTGAAGTGTATAATGCATATGGTGATATTTTTTAGGTCATTAGGTTTCATTATATGTTATTTATTTCCATGTTTGAATGTATTATGTGAGTTTAAAGATTAATTACTAAAAGGTAGAAATTTATTATACACAGGCCTAATAGGACTGAGTACTAATGGAAGGTTTCAATTAGTGATTTGTTGTAAAATGTTTTGTTGAGACTAGAAGACATTAGTCAGGTTCTATTTTTTTAATTATATGATATTTTTATTACATTTGTGGAGTTTTAAAGTGTTCCAATGAAGTCAACATGTAACATGTGTTTAAATAAGGCCTATTAGGTCTCCATAAGGCCTAAAGGAGGATAAGCACTAATGAAGGTGTGGCCAGCTCATTTATGTTATTGATTATTATTGATAACATGTGTTAATATTTATTTAATTCCCAAGCTAAGTGGTTAAGTTATTGTGGTTGACCATGAGGTTTGTGTTCATAAGTTTTGTGTATAAACAAGGCATATTAGGCATATTTGGGTAAGTTAGAGGTGCAAATGAGATAGAATATCCTTGAGTGGAAGGAGGTATTATATAAAATTAGAAGAGAGTAGAGGGTGTATCATGACTATCTAATAAGAGGAATGATTATGAAGATCAAGTTCATATGACCTAATCCATCTTAAATTGACCTAGTTGAGCAAAGAATCCTAGAAGGCATCTTTGAGAGGGTTAAAGAGTGTAGAGTTGAAGAGGTGGTCATAATTTGTTGGCTAAGAAAAACAGTGTTCTGAAGGTGATCCAAGCAATCAGGTTGATGAGTTGGTTCTAAGTCATCTAGGGGGTTGGTGTTTCCTTGCAAGTGGGTTTTTGACTAGTATGGGTTATTACTCCATGTGGAGTTGGTACTTCACTAAATTTGGTTTTTGTCTTATATGATTTTATTACATTTATAAATATGAATGGGTTTTCTTTCCGTTGAGGGTTTCCCACATATGAGATGTGTTCTTGTATCTCATATTCATATATATGGTTGTTTATTCTTTGATTGATTTATATGTTTGTATGAATGTCTCATGAATATTAAGTGTAATTGAATGAATGTTTAGAAGATTGATTCACCCCCCTCTCAGTCATTGTGCTTCTAATAATTGGTATCAGAGCATTGTCATTTGAAGTAGTCCTAACCTAACAAACTAAAGGAGATCTTAGAAGCACAATTTGGATTATGATGATGATTTTGTTGATCAAGTTGGAAATGAAGTTCTATTATTGGATAAAGAAATAGGTTTCTCCAAGGAATAACACAACATGTATGATGAAGAAGTCCACTATGATAGTGAAGAAGGATAAGTAGATATTGAAGCTGAGTTCATAAGTACCCTAGATGATTTGAAGTACCAAAAGAAGAAGAAGCATGAGATGAGATCTATGGTCAAGGGTTTTAAGGAAAAAATAAATACCTTGAAGAGTGAATGGATCAAATAATCCAAAAGGGATGAGAATATCATCAAGAATCTCAGGAATCATCTAAAAGGTGTCAATACAAAGTTTAGATCAAAAGAAGTTGAGTATGATTAGTTTAATATAGAGATAGATTGTTTGAAGGTTGAGCATTATCAACTCATAGACAAGATGAATACCTATGAGAAGTTTGAAAACATAACCGAAGATTTAGATGATATTTTGAGTACTCAGAAGTCTGAAAATGATAGGGCAGGTCTTGGTTTCAGATTAGATAAAAAAGAGAAAGAGGAGAATGATAATGATAACAAGAAGGTCAACCTAAAGAACAATATGAAGAAAAAGTATAATAGATAGCCTAATTTCATAAGGTATGAAGATTCATTCAATGGTTACTATTTATTATGTAATTAGTTTGGTTATAGAGGAAGAGAGTGTAGAAGGCCCTCTAAGAAAAAGTAGTCATGGGACTATGGAAGGAGCCATAATATATAATAGTCAAGATATATAAGTGATGTTGTTTACTATAATTATCATAAAATTGGTCATATTTAAATATTATATCATCATTAATAATCAAGACAAAACAAGAGGATTCAAGATCCTAGAGTTAAAGAAAGAATACAAACCAAAATGTGGAAGCCAAAGATAGTCAAGCTTAGTCCTGATCAGTCTACAAGCTAAAGTGGACTATTTAATAGGGTAGATCATAGACCAAATATTGAATAGTATCAATACTATTCATTATTATCTTAGATTATTGACCACACAAATGATGAAGAGGAAAATCCAAAGAGGATAGTCAAGCCTAAAAATATCCTAAAGGATCATTGATCTTGTGAGAGCATGGAGATCTAGGAATCTCCAAAGTTTGTGTTGTTATGGTACCCTATGGTAAGGGGTGAATCCATTAGGCTTCATGGAGATACTCATTAGTCAGTGGAAGATTGGTAGCCATCTTGAATACATGTTGAAGAATGTTGATAGAGCTAGAAGTGTTGTTGGTATATTAGACGTAAGCAAAAAGTTGTATTTATTTCTATTAATTGGTAATTGAGCTTGATCTATGTTGAGAAGTGGTATTGGTATCAAGATTTTTAAAATAATATGAGGATAGTTTAATAATCTTAATGACTCATGTGGTGATCTCAAGCTATGAAGATAAAGGGGGAATCCCTAATTCTTTAGTTGATGTCAAGCATATGGTGGCCTAGTGGTGATCAAAGGTTTGAGTCATATCAATCATGTTAAGGATAAGGTGTGTGATCTTGTGATCTAAGATCATTCAAAGGAGGTATGCATGGAGTAAGGGGGAACATGTTACTATATTTATTCATAGGATATTAATCATTTGTTGCAAGAAGGTGTGGTTCTAGTTATTCTAGGTGTGATTATGTTTATTTAAGAAAAGAACCAGTTATAGGAGAATGAATATTAGAGGGAGATGTATGCTTTTGAGAGAATGATAAGTTTCTAAGAGTGGTTGTTATATTGTTTTTGTGAAAATAAAAATTAGCTTAGGGGGATATTTTTAGCTCTATGTTGTGAAGTGTAAAGACAATGAGGTAAAATTCATAAGAAGCATGGTTTATTGAGGTCTAAAGATCAAATGATATTTTTGGAAAGACCCTTTGTCATTAATGTCAAAGGGAGGGAAATAGAAAAATTGGGAGATGAGAAGGATCAGATTGTAGTATATTTGCCATTAATGACAAAGTTTGAGTGTATTTTCATGTTGTTATCACTAATGTCAAGGTGCATCTAGTGAAGGTGCACATTGAATGGTCATTGAGGTATGTGCATGATATGACAAGGTGAGATTGTTTTGCATTATCTTCTATATTGTTTGATGTCAAGGTTGATATCAAATTTTAGGTCAGATTGAAGTTGCCAGTGTTATCATTGAAGGTTCTTGTCAAGATATGATGACAAGTAGTTCTACAAGAGTGTTGTTATGAGAAAGATTAGTTGGTAGTGTGTGTTGTGAAAACATTATGAGCATTGAAGGTATGTAGTGTGAAAAATATTATTTCAATGTTTATGAGTGTTGTTGTCTTATTATCATTGTTTAAAAATGCATAGGTAGTAGGTCTTTGAGGTCAAGTGCTTAAGTAGCCTAAGCCTAGTCATGGCATGAAAGGACCTTATGAGAAGGTTTGAGCTTGGTGGCTTGGTGAGGTGAGTAAATACATTCATGAGTGTTTTTATCAAGTTGTTTGAGCATGTATGTGAGGCATTAGAACACTCATGTGAGTGTGAGGGTGATCTTATAAGGATAGGACCTTCAAACCAAGTCTAAAACTAGATCACTCCTAGATCATATCTGGCCTAATGAGGTATCATGTTCTATTATCAAGGCATGTTAAGGATGTATGGTAGTGCTTAAGCATGAGATAGGTTTCTTGAGTATGTGAGTGAGGTGGAATGTGTATAGAAAGAGGCATGAAGGTAAATTTTAAGGCCTAATGTGGTTTGTAGCTCAAGGTATATAAGAACAAAGATAGATAGTGTGGCCTAATAAGGGGTCATGATCAGAGTTTAGGGTATATATTTCATATCAACTCAGCCCTACAAGGGAAAATCATTATTTATTCTTTATCAATGGTTAAAATTAGCTCTACTAGGGTATAATTATCTTATCATGATCAAAATATTCTCTATTGGGGAACTTATTATTATCATATTTATGGATACCACATTCTCTTTTTCCTCTAATTCCAATCTCTCCACACTTTTTCCCATGATGGCAATGTTTTAGTGTGCAACTTGTCTCAGGATTGATCAATGTTGTAAGTACACATCTTGCAGTCTCAAATTGGGTGTGTTCAAAGTGTGTTCCTTACATTTATGGATTAAATACTTCCTATTCCCCCCATTTTTGGGACTCATTATACCTATAATTATATTTTTATCATTGATAATAATCACATGTGTAAGCATGAGCTCATTTGGATGTGATCTATTCCATGGGTTAATTTATCATTATCCCTCTCTTTTTGAGATGTCTTCCTTCTCTTTCATCCTAGTATATCTTATTGAGGGGGCATCATGGGTTATTTATAGTTTCTTATTGACAACTCTTTTCTTTTAAAAGATGTTGCTTCACCTGAATGTCTCACTACACCTTCTCAAATAGGGGGGAAATATAGACATCCAATTCCTAACACTATTTGTGTTGACATTATCAATCTTACTCGAATTGCACTAAAATGCAAATTTTAGGTGAAAATCACTAGAAACCCCTAAATGGGGTAATACATTTTATGTGATACCTAACTTTGATCAATTCAATTTGAGTCAAAATGATGATTTCACTTTTTTGTGCTCTAGGTCACTCTTTTCTTCTAATTCATTAGTACCCATCATGTACCTTTGTTATTTTGTATTGGTAACATCCTAAATGGGATTATGGTTCCAAATCATCTAACATCACCTTCTAATTCCTCGTGATTCAAATTACAACCCAGTAATATGACTTTTTGACCATTTTGATTAATTGAGGGCTAATTTCCAAAGAATGGGATAAAAGTTGATTAATCTTGTTTAAGGCCAATTAATTCAAATCAAGAGATTAATTAGATTTTACATGGAGGTTATTGAATATTTATTTTTGGAAATTCATTCCTATTAGTTGTATCACCTAATGACATCATTTCTTAGGAAGGCATCCCTAGGCCATAAATGCATAAAATATCTTAATCATGGCCTCCCATGACTCATTAATGTCCCTTCTTCCCAAGTCATGATGAGGATATTTATGTATTTAATTAAAAATATTATATTAATTCATGGCCACCCATCTCAATCTTAAGATGGATGGTCATGGTTGATCCTAACCAAATCCAAAAATCTATAAATAGAAGGCCTCACACCACCATTTTTAAGCTCAATTATTGTAATGTTATAATGCTAAAATATCTTCAAAAATTATTTGTGTTTTGATTATTATATTATTAATATTTGGATTGGCTTCATTTGATAGGCAATTAGATAGTTTCAATATCATGAGCCTATGTATTATGGAGTGTTCTTAAGACATTGGAGAAATTTTCCACAATTTCTGATGAATACAAGAATGTTTGATCAAGGGGAGAACATGTTTTTGAGATGATTTTGAGAAATGGATTCAGTTGGGAAGGTAATGGTTTGCTTTATTTCATTTGTATTTTATTATTATTAGCAAAAACTTACATGAATAGATTGGATTGATCTAATTATATCTCTATGCATTTTTATTTGATTTTTTAGACTAATGCTTGACTGATCATTTCTTGTAATCCACTCTACACAAGGAACTTGAAGAGTAGATATTTACATTGAAAAAATATGTCAAAGATGATGAGAATGTTATCAATGATCTCAAAGTTTAGCTATTAGATTCCAAGACAAGTTTGTGTTCAAAAGAAAAGGACATAATGTTTGACAAAGAAACTTGACATAATAGTAGAGATGATGATAATAAGGAAGAAGAATTTGATCTAGAATCTAAGCTCATGAGTAATCTTGGTGATATAAAGGAGTAGAATAAGAGGAATCATAAAAGGAGGAATATGATCAAAGGTCTTCAAGCACAAGTCAATTATCTTAAGGGAAGTTTATTAGGCATGTCCAAGAAAAAAGAAAATAAGTATCAAGAATAGATCAAGTCTATTGAAGTGAAAGCATATATATTTAAAGACATGGCCAACAAGTCCAAAAAAGATGAAGAGAAGATAAATATTCTTGAGGATCAATTAAAGACTATAAATGAAAATCTAAAAGTAAGAGAAGATGAGTACACTCAGACTAAAGATTGAGATGGGGTCCTTGAAGAGTCATCATGGGCTTCTTGTAGTCATGTTGGATAAACTTGAAAAAAACATGAGAAGCTTATGTATGTCAAGGAGAATGCAAGTTTTGAAAGTAATGAAATAATGTCCATTAGATAACCAAATGCTTCAAGGTATGCTAGTTTATTCCATTTTCATTATTATACATGTAATATGTATGGTTATAGAGATAAGGACTATAGAAGGAAGTCAGTCAAGAATGAGCTCTCATGGAGCCTTGGAAGAAGAAGAAATTGATCTTGGATAAATTATAACTCAGATCAGTCAAGAGAAAAGAAAGGATTAAATATGAAGAAGATATTGGATTGTTAAGAGAATTTGTCTTCTATCTAGATAGAAAAAGAAGATCACAATCATCATAAAGCAAAAGGTATGAATGATATTTTTTGTTTCAGTTGCCATAGATTTGGTCACATTACTAGGTATTGCAAGAATAGGTTGAATGAGTTCCCAATGCAAAATAGTGTGTTTTGAGCTCCTAGTGTGTAAGGAAGAGGTCAAAAATGGGTTTAGAAACCTAAGTATGCTAGGAGAGATCAATTTGAAATCAAATATGGTTTGTTTGCCATGATAGAAAAAAAATAAAATCAAGAGTTTTGGTTGTCTTCTTTTACTGATAAATCTAAAGAAAATAATGAAGTAAAACATCCTTTCAAAGTCAAGCTAGACTGAAAGTTAGGAAAGGTATGGAGATATGGGAGTCTCCAAAGTTTTGGGAGTTTTAGTCTAACTATGTCAAAAGGGGTATCTCTCTCTTAGCTTCAAGGAGCCACTTTTTAAAAAGAGGAAGCATGGTGGATGCTAGTTGGGACTTGGTTCTGTTAGATAACAAAGAAATTCATGAAGGTCTCTTAGGTCCAAGAAGTTCATAGATTGGTATGATGAAGCTATGTGTGCATGGTTTGCAAAGCAAGGAATGAAGGTTTCCATGTGGCTTAATGAGATTTATGGAATGTCAAAAAGATTTTGGTTCTCAAAAACAACTATTCAATTATTTTTTATGTGCTCAAGGTGATTTTGTGGTTTGAAGGTATGTTGAAGTAAAGTGAAGATTTTTGAGTTCTCTCAGTTTTCTAAGTTTTGGCTTAAAGCCAAGTAGGCCTGAAATGGATTATAGGATGTATGGATTCCTAAATATGTGGAATCTCAAATATAGGTTGAAATGTGTGTAATGGTTGTCTCCAGGTGTGTAAAAAGGTTCAAATATGGGTGTTGACTAGAAGAAGATCTATTGACCTTGTTTGTTTTGAGTTTTTAGGGTTTTGAGCTCTTCTAGAAAAGTGGTTTTCCTTATGAGTAGAGATTTGAGGATTTTTGATAGTTTGATTGGGCCAAATGGGATATTAAATCATGTTTTACATATAATTAAATGTTTTTGGTTTTCATTTTATTCATGTTTTTTGTCAAGATCGAAGCCTAATTAGCAAGTTGGTTTGTGAAGGAAGTATATTGAAGAGGATTATCTAGTTGTTTAAAATTGGTGTGCTTAAGGGGGAACTTGAGAGTGATCTAGATATGAAGTTTTAGGTCTTGAATTTGTGTCTACTAAACGTTATGGGCTATGCAAGTTTTTGGTAGGGCTACAAGAAGAATAGACAGGCCTAGTAAGGAGAAGAGTGATTTATGTTTAGTTTCTCCAAAATAGAAAGTCATGAGTGGTTCAAGGATATTTATTATTTTTTTTGAGATCATGTGACCTATTTGGTGAGTGACATGAAGTTCTGATTGGTGGTCCCTGAGGTGGATTGAGAGAAGAGACTAGTAAATCTGTGTGGTGATTCTTCATGGTGTATAAAGATATGAAGATGATCAAAATGTGAAATGGATTAGATATATTAGGGTGATTCCATTTTATATGTTTCTTGGTGATTTAAATCATTTTTAGTATTTATTTGTGTGTTCTTTCTTCATTGGTTGCAGTGATTGGTTGAAGATAGTATTAGCATGGATCAAGAGGTAGTTGTCAAGGCAACAAGATTTAGGCTCAAGGTAAGGGGGAGATTGTAATATATTTATAAGATGGTATTATAATTTTTTTATTATTTATATGTCTTTAGTATTAGTTTTTTCCCACTTTATCATTTTCTCAAAGGGGGAGAAAGTTCCTATTTTGGGAGTGCTTGAAAAGAGAGAAGGAAAGTGAGCTATATATTACTATACGATGGGTGTTGACATCAATTAAAAATGAGGATATAATTGAAGATTTTTTAATAATTTCATAGTTATTTCATGTAGGTTTCCAAGTGAATGGATGAATATTCTTGAGTGTCTAAGTGACAATGAACAAATGTGCAATGTGCTTGTCCTAGTATGCTTGAAGGAGGCTTGGTTAATCTTCATTTTTGGCATGGTTGGAGATGTTAAAGGATGATTATGGTAATTTTAACATGTTAAATTTATCATATTATAATTAAATAATTATTTTATTGATTTTTTTCATGATTGGATTTCATCTGGTTAATCACTATTTTCATCTAGACATTTTAAGTCTACTGGCAGAAAATTTGAGTAGGTAGTTTGATGACATCACCATTTTCATGCATTGATTATTCAAGGGGATTTTGTCATATGGTTATGATAAAATTTTATATTTACTAAATTTTAGGTCATGAAATGAAGCGCAACATAAGATATGCAAGTGCAAAGTTGGGCTCCCAAGCAATTTGACAATGTGGAAAGAAAAGCTGAGTAGGCATTTTGATGTTGTTATATTTTGCACATGTGAAAGTGTGAGGATAAAATTATCATATTTTTTTTTTAGTTTTTTTTCCTAGTTTATTTTTACTAAATTTTAAATCATGTGATGAATTGCATCAAAATATATGCATGTGCAAAGTTGGCCTTCCAAGCAATTCTTGACATAGTTGGCTCTATGGCAAAAAAATCTAAGTGAGAAGATTGATGGAGTTATATGTAAAATTTATGAAGGTTTAAATATCCATTTAACACATTTTTTATTACCCTATATGAAGAGATCATATGGCTCAAGTTTCAGGTCATGAGATTGATCAAGGCAAAAGTTATTAAGGAGAAATGTTGGCTTTCCAAGAAGTTTAAAATAGTCCCCATACTTAGCCAAATTTGTAAATGGAAAATACCAGGACCAAATGGAGATCCTAAATTTCATAAGAGTTCATAAATATATATCAATGGTGCATAGTAATTCAAATGGGTCAAAGTGTTTATTGGTTAACCAAGCTAAAGATCGTGTTCCTTACAAAAGGATCAACATAGCATGTTCATTCTAAGATATCAAGAAGCAACAAGATGAGGACAAGTGTTTAAAGTTCAAATATAAATAAAATTAAAGGATATAATTAGGAGTGTGTTCATACAAATTGATCAAATGGTGTGCATTGCATGGTAAAGACCTAGCTGACCCATAGAGATTGACGATGTGCATTGAGTCAAATATTCAAGGTGAAGATCCAAGGATAAGAGATGAAAGGTAAAGGTAAAGATAATTACAATAAGATATATGGTACATGATTTATATAATAATTTAGATCATGATATTTTATCAAAGTGGTCTAAGCTTAACTGTGACCATTTGCATTTGAATATTGGAATTTAACAAAGGAAAAAATAGTGCTCTATATTTTGGCTATAACTTTTGATCCAGGATGAATTTGCTCATGGTGTTAAAATTGAATTTGTATAGGTCTCCATGTCACATATTTAAATTTATATTTTAATATATGAAATTTTTTACATTCAAAGTTATCAAGGTTCAAAGTTGACTATTTTTTCAAGCATGGACTATAAGTAACCCGAGAAGGATAATTAAGCTTGTGTTGAGGCTATCTAGATGTCTCATGATGAATTGTCCATTGGAGAGTGTTTTAAAATAAATAAAGATCATATATGTGATAATTGGAGGTTTGAAAAATTTATATTATGTAGGAAAAAATATTTAGAGGTTGACTATGTTTGTTGAATGCATTGACAGTTTGAGTGACCATCTTACAGAGGTATGTTGAAGGTGTTCTAAGCATATTTGAAGAAAGAATGAGCATGGATATGTTATATAAGTATCTAAGTCTTATGAAAATTAATTATTTGTCATCATATGCCTTTTATCAATTATTAATATTGAAAAATCTTAACGATATTTTGATTATATATGACCAGTCTAAGTGGTCATTTTATGTATATTATTTTGAGCACTTAGAACATGTGTTGATGTGACTAAATCACATGGAGGTATAGTTTAAGTATTTGAGTGTTAATAAATTTTATATAATCATATGGACATGTGAAATATTTTATTAGTTTGTTTATAAGTTTGATACTATGTTTTCTATGTATGAAGACCTGAAGAGCTAGGAGACCTAATTGGTAGGTCCAAATGTGGAGTTGGTGTTCCAAATGGCATGGACCCATGTAGGACTTATAAGGGGATGTTTGATATATTTTTAATTTTTTATAATTATTATTAAAGGATGAAGGTGGTCCAAGTAGTCTCACATATAATGTGTGTGTATAAAGGCCTAATGGTTTTTGGTCTCACCAAGACCCAATGGTGGTTTCGGTGTAATGAGGTATTGGCCAACCTATGAAGTATGTGGTTATTACATGTAACATATATGAGGACATATTTAAATTTTTTTAACATGTGTGGTAATAATCTTGGCCAACCAAGATGGTTTATACTAGCATGGTATAAGTACAAGGCCTATTTGGCATGTTAGTTATAGTTATGTATGTGTGGAGATAAGAAAAGGATATAACCTTTGAAAGAGATTAAAATTCATTGAGTACCATAAGAGAGTGAATAATATCATTCATTATTGTATTATCAAGTTCTTTTAGGAGGACACATAGGCCCATTGGACCTAATGGTCCTGGTAGAGGTAGAATGAGAAAGTAAGCCATAAAGGCTAGTGTGAGAAGAGTATGCATTGAAGTGAAAGATATATGATGTTTGTGTGAGATTTGTGCTTGATCTGAGAGGTGGATCAGAGTGTGGTTTATGTGGATGACCCCATGGTCATCTTTTTGATGTTTTGATAAAGCTATTGTAGGTTTGGTGGCAATATATGAGTTGAAGAGGAGTTGAGGAGTGGAATGATCCAAAAGGGTGGTTTTATATGCATTGTAAGTATGTAAAGAAGGATATGTTATCATAGGTGCATCATCAAGTGTTAAATACAAAGGATATGTTATCATAGGTGCATCATCAAGTGTTGAAGACATAAGTTCTATTGGGTGAATATTTTGTCATCAACTAACTGATGACAAAATGAGTATATCAACCATAGCATAAGGAGATTTATGCCACAAAAAGTGTGGGTTTACCACATCTGGATGAGGTAAATCTCTTCTGTCATCAAGGGGAGGTTCTCTATGAATATTTATACACTATATATATATATATATATATATATATATATATATATATATATATATAAGTAAGCAGAAAATAATACTCGGGGTAGTATAATGGCATCCACCTCTCTTTTTTCAGAGGTCATGTCCAAGGAATAAGAGAAAGAAATCCTAGTCATTGGCTAAGAACATTCCTCTTATTTTAGGAATGGTATTCATCCTAGAGCAAAAAATCCCCTGAAGTAAGTAACAAAGTTAACAAAGAAATCTACGCAAGCACAAAGTCTTCTGTTGTCTCCTTCGCCAATTCGGAATATGCATAACCGTAGAGTGAAATGAAGCACAAATTCTTCACCTAAAACTACAAAGGATAAAAGGATCACCAAGATAAAAGTAGCTCAAAGTCTTTCTTCTATCTTTTAGAAATGTCCTCAGATAATATCAACACACACACTTTGCTTATTAAACTAAACAGATAAGAGTTTACCAGGAAAGAGGACATAAGAACCATTTCCTAGATAACACAAATTACTTCAACACAAAGTCTGAAATAAACCTGTTTCTCATTCATTTGATGAAATATGATTTACAAGTTGAGCACAAAGTCTCAAGAAGTGTCTCAATTTCATCAGAGTTTTCTCTCTCAATTATCAGAGATCTATTTACAAAAGAGGTCCCCTCTATATATAGGGAGAAACCTTCAAAATTAAAAAGATTAAAATATAAAAATATCTTAGTCAAAGATGAGTCATCATTAAATTTTGAGATATTTTTCTAGATTTTTTACATGTAATTACACATTACAAAATTGCATGTGAAAATGTCCCAAGTCAATTACAAAGTGCATTTTGAATAAAACATGGAAGAACAGCTTCAATTTTTATTTCTAGTCTTCTTCATGGTCTTTGACTTCTTCAGAGAAACTTCAGTGATCTAGAAGAAATTTTGTTGAAAAGACATCGATGAAGAGGGATCCTTTAGAGAAACTACAGTAAGAATCATGATTGTGCAATTAGGGGAAAAATTAGAAATCTGGGAAAACTTCACATTTGAGTGATCATGACTAGGGAAACGTGCTTGAAAAGGCTGAGGCGAGAGCAGTTCGGAAAGCAAAAGGAAAGGGGAGTGAGTGCAAAAAATAGGAAAAATGATAATTTACCAAAATTAGGAAAAATGGGGAGAAGGTATGTAGGGGTGGCAAAAATTTCCACCCTTGCATTTTGGAGAAGTTCTTGAGCATAGGTGGCAAAAATTGTCACCTGTGCACGTCAAGGAGAAAGTATGTCAGCAGTAAAAATTGCCACCAATGCATGTTGAAGAAGAAGGTGTAAGGGTACAAAAAATTCTACCCTTGCACCTAGAGGAGAGAAAATGGGGATGTATGGATGGAAAAATTTGTCACTCCTGCATGGAAAAGACCAAAAGATGCAAGGGCGGCAAAAATTTCCGCTCCTGCATGATGGATGCAAACACTTGTCACGTTCCGCTGAATCATAACAAGACATGTGATGTATTCCGCTTAACTTTCAAAAGATTTTAAAAACCTTTGTGGGTCCTGTAGAAGATGATACATGGTAGCTTTCTCTCTACTTTATAATGGACACATGGTGGCATCTGTTGCACTTTGTCTTTTTCCATTGGGCACCTTTCCGTGGGCTTTCTTCGGGAAACTCTTTGAACTTTGGTGATGAACCAACTATTGAACCATTCTGTTGAACCATGCGTTTGAACCAATCGTTGAAACAAGTTTTGGTTCAACGGTTCAAACAAATCCTTAAACCGACTGATGAACTTTTTGATTGAACCAAAGAATGAATCAATGTGCTGAAACAAAGCAGATGAACCAAATGTTGAAACAAAGTGTTGAACTACTTGATTAAAACTACCTTTGAACCATTTGATGTTGAACTTGCTGCTGATGCTTGCCAATGGAAATTCTTGTAGAAGTCATGAAGCTCATTGAACTTGTAGAAATGAGCCTATTTACAGAGTCTGTAGATTTTTGGAAAGCTTGAAAAATGAGGAATTTGAATGCCCAAGACAAATTTTGGAAAGGGAAAAGACAATTTTGGTATGTAGGACCAAAATAATTCAAATTTTGTCCCAAAAATAGCTAATATTTTTGGGGGACAATAACTATCTCTAGTTGGGGAACTTCTGTCAATTACAAAATGAATTAAAAGGAGTAGAATCCAGAATCTCCAGTGTCTTCATGTGTACCATTGGGTTATGGAGTCATGCTACCTAGAAATAAAAGGCTCTAAATAATGAAAATGAAAAGCACAAAATAGAACTAAAGACTATACAAATATACATATGTACATATGATCTTATCTAATGCCTCAAGATTTAAATCACTTCAGATGCCTCCCACTATGAGACAATGATAATGGCATCCCATCTTGATAAACTAGCATGAAACCATTTTGTCCCTAGAATCGGTGATGGGTGAATGGAACTCTTCACTAGGAAACCACTTTTTTGTGCCTTCCCCTTGGTTTTCTTCTCTTGCCCCACAACAAAACTTGACTTTTGGTCTGAAAACCATGAATCTTTGCTCTCCTAACAAAGATTTCCTTTTCCTAATTTTGATGGGTAGTAGCATGGTCTAGTACCATAATTTTTTTTTTTGATAGCTTAGCCTAACACATCTTGATTTTCCCCCTCAGATATCTTAGATTCTTCTTTATTTGGAAGGGAGGGTTCTCCTGCACTTATGTTGCACTCCACCAATTCTTTTGCTATTTCATCTCTGCCTGAAGACTCAAACAAAATTTGGGCTGGATGGGCCACCATTTGGGTCTCGACACATTTGACATGATCAATTATGTCAAATGGTTGGATTGGACTAGGCACAAGGGACGGGAGTTCTTCTTTTTGTTTTATGGGAGGGGTGGGAGGACTAATCTGCAAAGTTGAAGTAGAAGGTGTAGAGATGTTTGGATACTTACTTTCTCAAAAATCACTGGGTCCTTTGGCTGGATAGGCAGAGTGGTCCCACTCTTAGCAATCAAAATTTTAGGCTGAGGTCACTCCTCTATTTCTCCTTTATCAGCTTGTTGAGCTGACTGATCCTAGGACTAGGTGATCACAACATATGATCCTTTGGATGCTCCACCTTTACTTCTAGGTTCATCTTGGTAATCTAGGAAACCAATGTGGAAGTCGCCAGTTGATTCTTCTTGATCTTCCATGAAGAGACCAGCATCATTTTCTTGCTCAAACTCAAGTTGGAAATAGGAAACATGTTCTATTTCAAAATATCCCACTGCTGAGTTGGTTGGAGGTGCTTCAAGGGCAAGGTTCCTCTATGGGGAAGGAAGACAATTTGGTTTCCCTTGACTTCTGGTAGCATTGCCTTTATATGGATAATTAGGAAATGTCCTCCTTGGTATATCCTTATATAGGGGAGCAAAAGACATACCTTGTGCCATTTGTCTTTTCAAGGCTAGCAATTCATTTTCCAGCTTTTGCACTATTGGGTCAGTGGTGACTATGGGTGAGTATTTAGAAGATGAAGAGGGTTTGCCTCTATTTGGGTCTCTTTTTATCTTTCTTGTAAAAATAAGGTCATCTTCTAGCTTGGTAGTCAAATCCTGAGCAACCTCAAGGTCTATATGTCTAGCCTGTCTCAACAAAAAACTCACTTCAGGTAGCTGTGAGTTGATGAAGAAACACATGAGATTTTGATGTGTCAACTGGTTGATCATGGGAATCCTATGCCTTAGCTTGTTGAACCTGGTAATGAAGTCCCTCATAGGCTCATGAGGTTCCTTTTTCAACTGAGTGAGTTGGGCCAGCAAAGCATGCACATCCTCTACAGGCTTGAACCTGGCTTCAAACTTGGCTTAGAGTGTATCCCAGTTAGTCACTGATCCAGCTTGCAGAAGGTAAAACCAGTCTATAGTAGTGCCTTGTAGTGTCTCCACAAACAACTTGATTGCTATGTCTTCAAATTCCACCCCTATTACGCCATAGGCTATGCTGAAATTTGCAATGTGTTTATCAAGATGAACTTTCCAATCACCAAAGAATTTCAAAAACATTTTCCTTGAACTACGTGGAAGCTCATGAAGAGGTGGAGTCAGGTTGAGTGGGCCAAAAGAGTTACCCCAAGGGCCTCGAACTGCCATGATTTAATTATAAAAAATAGGGATAACAAATTTGGGTGGAGTCACTAGATTGTAGAACAAAAATGGAAAAGAACTGGCCCTGCTTCAGCTTGATGCTTCGAAATGTGCACTCTTTCTTAGCAGCTTTGGTTTTGCAAACCAGATAAAATAACAAAAGTGGAAGAAGATGGTAAGGCTAAAATGATAATGGGTAAGACATGGAATGGAGTCACCAGACTAGGTAATGGATAAGGGTAGGGACTGCTTCAATCTAAAATGTGAGGTTTCAGACTGCACGTTCATTCCCCAGTGGAGTTGCCAAAAATTATTGGGTGAATATTTTGTTGTCAACTAACTAATGACAAAATAGGTATATCAGCCATAGCACAAGGAGATTTACACCACAAAATTTGTGGGTTTACCACATTTGGACGAGGTAAATCTCTCCTCTCATTAAGGGGAGGTTCCCTATGAATATTTATATGCTATATGTATATATATATAAGTAAGCAAAAAATAATACTCGGGGTAGCATAATAGCATCCACCTCTTTTTTTCAGAGGTGATGTCTAAGGAATAAGAGAAAGAAATCCTGGTCATTGGCTAAGAACATTCCTCTTCTTTCAGGAATGGTATTCAGCCTAGAGTAGAAAATCCCTTAAAGTAAGTAATAAAGTTAACAAAGAAACCTACGTAAGCACAAAGTCTTCCGTTGTCTCCTTTGCCAATTCGAAATACGTGTAACTGTAGAGTGAAACAAAGCACAAAGTCTTCGCCTAAAACTACAAAGGATAAAAGGATCACCAAGATAAAAGTAGCTCAAAGTCTTTCTTCTATCTTTTAGAAATGTCCTCAGAAAATATCAACACACACACTTTGCTTATTAAACCAAACAGATAAGAAATAACACAAATTACTTCAACACAAAGTCTGAAATAAACCTGTTTCTCATTCATTCGATGAAATATGATTTACAAGTTGAGCACAAAGTCTCAAGAAGTGTCTCAATTTCAGCAGAGTTTTTGCTCTCAATTATCAGAGATCTATTTACAAAAGAGGCCACCTCTATACATAGGGAGAAACCTTCAAAATTAAAAAAGATTAAAATATAAAAATATCTTAGTCAAAGATGAGTCATCTTTGACTTTTGACATATTTTTTACATGTAATTACACATTACAAAATTGCATGTGAAAATGTCCCAAGTTAATTACAAAGTGCATTTTGAATAAAGCATGGAAGAATAGCTTCAATCTTTATTTCCAGTCTTCTTCATGGTCTTCGACTTCTTCAAAGAAACTTCAGTGATCTAGAAGAACTTTTGCTAGAAAAGACATCGATGAAGAGGGATATTTTAGAGAAACTATTGTAAGAATCATGATTGTGCAATTAGGGGAAAAATTAGCAATCTAGGAAAACTACACATTTGAGTGATCATGACTAGGGAAACATGCTTGAAAAGGCTAAGGTGAGAGTAGGTCTAAAAGCAAAAGAAAAGGGGAGCAGGTGCAAAAAATATGAAAAATGAAAATTTCCTAGAATTAGGAAAAATGGGAAGAAGGTATGTAGGGGCAAAAAAAACTATCGCCCTTGTATTTTGGAGAAGTTATTGTGCATAGGCGGCAAAAATTGCCACCTATGCAGGTCAAGGAGAAAGTATGTCAGCGGAAAAAATTGCCACCAACGCATGTTGAAGAAGGTGTAATGGCAGAAAAAATCACCGCCCTTGCACCTGGAGGAGAGGAAACGGGGATGTATGGGTGGCAAAATTTTCCACTCCTACATGGAAAAGACCAAAAGATGAAAGGGTGGCAAAAATTATTGCTCCTGCATGACCGATGCAAACACTTTTTACATTCCACTGAATCATAACAAGACACGTGACATATTCTGCTTAACTTTTAGAAGCCTTTATAAACCTTTGTGGGTCCTACAGAAGATGATACGAGGTAGCTTCTGCTGTGCTTTATAATGGACATGTGGTGGCATCCGCTGAACTTTGTCTTTTTCCATCAGGTGCCTTTTCACGAGCTTTCTTCAGGAAACTCTTTGAATTTTGGTGATGAACCAACTGTTGAACCATTTCGTTGAACCAATGCTTTGAACCATGCATTTGAACCAATCATTGAACCAAGTTTTGGTTCAATGGTTCAAATAAAGCCTTGAACTGACTGACGAACTGTTTGATTGAACCAAAGAATGAATCAAAGCACTGAAACAAAGTGGATGAACCAAATGTTGAAACAAAGCATTGAACCACTTGATTGAACCTAACTTTGAACCATTTGACATTGAACCAAAAGATGAACCAAATGTTGAACTTGCTGCTGATGCTTGCCGATGGAAATTCTTGTAGAAGTTGTGAATCTCATTGAACTTGTAAAAATGAGCCTATTTGCAGAGTTCGTAGATTTATAAAAAGGTTGAAAAATGAGGAATTTGAATGCCCAAGACAAATTTTGGAAAGGGAAAAGATAATTTTGGTCTGTAGGACCAAAATAATTCAAATGTTGTCCCAAAAATAGATGATATTTTTGGGGGACAACAAGTTCTAAGGTGGATATGTTCATTTCAAAGGAGGGTCTAAAGGATTTGATATTCTTTAGGGGTAGTTACTCCCTGTGAAATAGGTGTTTCACTAAAGGCCTTTGGTCAGGAGGACTTGATCATCATAGGGGATGGTACTATTTATGGAACTTTTATTTCACGAGATTTTTGTCTAAATGACTTGACCAGTCTCTGGTTTGTAATACCTTATAGAATAATTAGTCCAAGTGTTTTTAGGCTTGAAATTAGGTTTTATTTCCCAAGAGGGTTTCCCACATAGATGATGTGTTCATGAGTTGTATTCTCTTGTTCATGCTTTGGATGAATGTGATTTGATGATTATGTTGGTATATTAAGTTTATGTATGATGGAATGTTTTTGAAATTAAACATGCATTTTTGTATATTGATTCACCCCTCCCCCACTTTTAGTATCTAATTTCAACATATAGTCCATTTGTAGATATTAGTGGGTTTTATTCCCCTTGAGGGTTTCTCATATAAGAGATGTTTTTTTGTATTTAATGTTCATATTTATGTTTGCTTATGTTTTGATTGATATATATGTTTGTATGAATGGATCATGAATGTTACAAGGAATCGAATGAATTTTTTTAAGACTAATTCACCCCCCTCTTAGTCATCATGCTTCCAACAATAACTATATATGATTGTCTTGAGCTATTTATCTTGATATTACAAACACCAAGAGATTTTATGCTTTTATATTTATATGTTTGATATTTATTCTTTTTGAATGAAAAATACTTGTTTGATATTTTTTAAGAGATAGTAAGCTTGGGAAATCAAATATTCATGCAAGAATAGGATTTAAGAAGCTGCCCAAGGAAAATAAGAATTTTAAAGGTTGTAATGAATACTTTATAACCTATTATTATCTTCCAAAACCATGAAAAACTCCTCAAAACTATTTTAGAAACTCCTTATAATTTTTTACCTACATGCATGTATGAGTAAATATGTGGAACACTTGATTGAATTTTTTTTGAATAACTTGGCAGACTTAGAGATATATTTTGATTTAAAAAGGGGATCTTCCAATGCTTCTACAGGAAGATTACAACCAAAAAGACTTCATGGAAAAATACAACCAATTATGTGGATTAAAATAGATTTTGAAAACTACCTTCATTATATTTAAAAATCTGCATGGTGAGTTACAAAAATATTTTTTAGAAATTGGAGTTGGGTAATGTGGGTTTGAAAGAGGTGTTTTGAGTATTTAGGAATTGATAAAGATATTTTCATGTAAATTTGGCTTTATAAAGTTGCAATATGAAATATAATATTCTATTTTCACCAAAACTACATTATATTAATAGAGCACCATCTAGATAGGAAAAGGTCTATTGAAAATTTTCAAGATTATTTCAGACATTTTTATTATAGAAAGAGATTGTAAAATATGAATAAATTAGAAAGGCCACCAAAACCAACAACTACATATTATTTAGCTAAAACTTCCTTTGGACACTTTAAAACATGAATTGTTCACTTGACATTGCCTTTGGATGTATCAAAAACATCCTAAAATGGCTTATAAAAGCTCAAATGTAATGTGGAAGAGTAAAAAAGCTTAATTGGGAAGATGGCAAACTTTGAAAGAGATATTTACATGCAAGAAATACATTACCAAACTTACAAAGTGCAAGGAGGAGACAAGATAGATACAAATAAAAGTATATTTGTCTTTCCATGTGGAGGTTTGAGGACTGATTGGAGGCTTAAAAAGGTATTTTAGGCTTGAGGAGCAATTTCTACATGTAAAATATGTTGTTAAAGACTAAAACATGCAATATGACATCAAGAAAGCCACATAGAGTTAACACCCTATTGAGAATAATGAAAATCATCCTTATTATTACTCAACACCACATTTTATATCACAAAACCATATTTTATATTTCCTAAAATTGACTATGGTTTTAAGGCAAAACCACTTAACATTTTCATGTATTTTTAGAACTATTTAGAATGTTGTTGCATAGATTTGAAGGCCAATGACCACTTGCATTTGCCTTGATGGAATTGAGGGTGGTTTTACAGTTGAAAGGGAGGTTTTGGAAGGAAATAACATTTAAAAATGACATTTGAAGTTACTTATGAATGCATTTTGAATTTTAGGATGGAAATTTTAAGCTCATAAACATATTGAGAAATTGTTCCACTCTCCCTCAGGATCTGACTTGTAATGTGGCAATTTTTACATTAGGTAAGTTGATAGTTATAAATTATCCATCACACTATTTACCAACATCTTTGTCACACACTAATTTTAGATTTAGTCCTCTACCTTCCTCAATATTTCCAAGCCTCTTTTTTCCACATTTTTCTTGGTACATTAAGCCTCTTCCTCCTCATGGTGTATCTTTGGTCATAAGGAATGAGTTAATTCAATACCTTCCATCAACATTAATTAATTTATCTTAGCCTCAAATATGATACTCAAATCAATCTCCTTTATTCATTTAATAGTTCTATTACATTTTACATGCATGACATGACTCCTTCATAATACTACCAACTCATTTACATGTTAATAAAATTGACATAAATGAAGGAATAGTAGCTTTTCAAATGCCTTTGTAAGTTATAAAAATATGTGTATATATCCTTGGAGGATAACCACTATTATTACATGTATCACATTTCACCGAAGTAATGAAGGATAAATGTTTGATGAAACCCTTAATAGATTCAATATATGTCAATTAGAGATTTACTTGTATGTCAACTAAATGAACATTTTATTCACTTTAAAATAATTAATTGAGGATTACATGAAATAATATACAAATTGATCTTAATATCCATTTCTAAAACTAATATTTGTATAGGTTGTTTGGCCATCTAGCGAAGCTTCTTTTTCAAGACCCTTGGTACCAACTCTATCATATTTTTTTTGCATCTTGGGAATTTTTAAAATATCATAAGTGTTGAATACTTTATTCCATCAATCCTATAAAGGATTCAACCTAAGTTTTGAGTACCATAATCCACCTTAGACTTAATTCTTCTCATACCTCTTTATGAGCCAAAGCATTCCAAGGTAAGATCACTAACTATAAATTTAAGGACAACAGGCCCAATGTCTTTTTATGCCATTAAATTCATAATGGTTGTCTCTACTCCATACTTAAAATTATTTCAAGTGTATTCCTTGTGCTTAAATATGTGTAAAGGTTCATAAAAAACCTTGAAGTGGCCTCAACAGTCCAAATTTGGCATGATGGAGATGACTAAATGTTTGCAACTAATGACACTATGATGAAATACATAAAATATGATGAGGTATGGCTTGATAATAAGTTTTATGGGTGTTATATAAGTAGGTATAAGAATAAATTATATTTTTAGAAGGTTTTAAGATCTTTTAATAGGTGTTTGAGTGCTATCTAATTGAATTCTCCACTTGAAGCCATACACCTTACCTTAAAAGAGAGTATTTGACCTTAAAATGATGATATTTGACCTTAAAATGCCACTAAATACATAAAATATGCCTCTAAATACCACAATGATCACCACATTACCATAACTAAGTGGTTTCATATACAAATGTTATCATTTTCACAAGTCAACACCTTTAGTTGACACTAAATATGCCCCACATATGTGAAAATGTGTCCCTTAAACTACCCAACATGTGATTTAAAACATTTTTTGACACCTATTTTATCTCCTCCTACCTATCAATGGTGATTTATGGTCTCAAACTTGAGAAAACATAAGAATCAAGCTATTTAGTAGGGGTCACAATGTTGTACATATCTGTATAGTATGGATTAACTCAGATAGAGTCATGGTTATGCAAGATGAGTTAAACACATGCATATGATAAATAAATCAAATTGTCTTAGGGAAAAGAGAGCCAAACATTGGGTTGCTTCCTCCATTGAGCTCTTTGGGAGATATGGAGAGCACTTCAAGTTTGTGCTTAGTATGCACAAGAGAGAGAGGGTAAGGATCCATGGTCTTAGACAAAGGAACAAGAATTAATAACTTTAAAATAATGGGCATTAGTTTCAAGGTTAATTTTATATGTTTTATGAAAAAATACTAAGAGCTTGAGTAGCTTGATTACTATCTTCATTTGCATAAGGATAAAAAGGGGGAATAATTTCAATGCATTATTGGCTTATTTGATCAAACTAGTTAATATTCATGTTCTCTCTAGTCCTATAGGGTCATTCCATGACATACTCAACCTATTTATCACATGTGTGATCACATATGAGTGATAAATATCTAATATGCCACTATCTACATATTGCAAGTATGGTTTCATTGGTAGGTAAGGGTATCCTATGCATATGTCTGAAAGTGAGTAGTGTTTGAAGGTGAAATAATGGTGCCTTGAAGTTATTTAGGTCTCTTTAGTTTAATTTTAATGGTTATATGGACCTAAGACTCTCTCAAATGGTGTTTCCAAGTGAGATTACCTGTATATTTGGGTTTCACTACAAACAAATGAAGTATGTTGCATGATAGTCACTTAGAACTTAATAAAACACAATAAAGGACAACAAATTAGTGTTTTATTCAAACTAAAATGTCCTTATCTCAGTATTTTCAAACCTCATTATGGCCTCACTTACTAAGAAAATGTCAATCTTCTCTCAAACACCTTCACAGTCTTGTTTAACAGAAACTAAAGATGTTTAGTAGCATTTGAGGTTTTTGAAGAGTCCTAGGTTTCCATTTTCTCACTACATATGCCTCTTTGATGACATAAAAGTGTTTTATTTTATTATTTATGTGTGTATATATGCCTAGGGTCCATATAGATCATTTTGGGTATGAGTCCATAGCTCAATCCAAGACCTCAAAGAGCCTCTACTATTTGATAACCTCATCACTATTAACCTACCATAGTTCAAGCCTTAAATTCCAAGTTTTAAGCTCCATGTGACCTTACCAATCGTCAAGCACAAGTATGGACCCTCTACCCAAGCCCAAGATGTAGAAACAAGGTTTAAAGACTCCATAAGGTTATCAAGTGTCATCATTACTATGAGAAATGAACCTATATAGGTATACACCCTATTGAGAGATTAAATCATCACCTATAATAGACACCTCAAATCCACTTTTCAAATTCCTTCAAGATGTTATATGTAGATGAGCCTTAAACATAAGGAAGTGGATAATATAATTAGGTTTATTCCTTAAGGAGATGGTTTTATACTCAAGTGATACCCCTTGGGGTTTTAAACATGATATGAGGACACAGGTTTACTCAGAGACCTACCATAAAGTTCTCTTAATAGTCAATGTACATAAGCCACTATATGTAGGGTTATTGATGGTCTATGTCCCACCTTTAAATGATTCTAAGTGTGCCATGGAAAGGATACAAATCAAACTAGGATGGTAATCAAAGTGTGAGAATCATGAAGGGATGATAAGATGGTTTGAGCAGATGAATAAACATAATGAAGCAAACATATATAGTTAACTAACCCTAATTAGTCAACCTACAGTACATGACTAAATCAAATGATAGTACCAATAACATATAAGAGGGAATCTCAAGGTGATAAATAAATGTGTTTAACTTAAGCCTTCACATTATGGTGATACTAGTCTAGGGTGACTGCCTAGTCTAAGTTGCATACTGATGACACATAGGCATTATGTATGACTTTGTAAGTGAACCTTGTTGTCAAAGTTAGAAAATATAAACCTCAATATTATGATAAAGAATTGAAACATGATGTTTTAACCTCGATCCTGCCCCTATAAAGTGATAAAGGAGATTTATATGGGCATCAACATCAACTATTCCAACCCATACATAAGATAGTGATAGCTAAAGCATGCTTAAGAGAGAAGAGGGTTAACAAGATGGTCAGAATGAATGAGAGCAAAGGTAGAAGATGTAAAATGGATTGAGGAAGATGATAGGATAACATGGAATCTACAGATACATCTAGTTATGGGTTGAGGATCGAAAACCTAATATGAGTACCTCAAGGTCTAAAGCCATCATGAAGCCATAAGGCCCCATATCCACTTCAAAGGAAAATAAAAAACCCTAGGTAGACTCAATACATTTTGGGGGTATATGAAGATGTTTGAAACCCTAGAGGGCATGTATGAAGCAAGTGAGTGCAATGAGATAGTTCATTTTGGTTTCACTCCTCTCCTAAGCTCCATTACTCTGAGCAGTCATGTTGAGTTGTACCTTCCAACACTCATATATATCAATAGAAAGGGACCTAGACCTAAGGATCTTAGGGTAAATTGGGCACCCATATAGACTCAAAATTCATGGAGTAAGTGTGGTTTAGGATCTTAGCTCTATGAATGAATGCTAAGAAGGTAACATGTACAAATTGCCTAGTAGAGAGATTGAGACACACCATCTCTTGCTCATATCTTCACATAAAATTTTCATGGGACCCAAGGATATTTATTAGATATGAAAGGGTCAATAGGATAAAATTTCATGATAAGAAGTTTTAGTTTGGAGGTCCTTACTGTATGAACCATCATTAAGATGGTGGACCTCTAAAACCATTCATGAACCCTAGTTCAGACCTAATGAAGAAAATACACATCCAAATGAATTAAAATAGATTAATTGAGCTATAAAAGAGTCTTAATGGTATTCTAAGTTCCCCTAGTCATTTAGATGACCTAAAAATTGGCACATGCAGGGTGTGTATTGTACATATTAGTCTTGAGAGAGCCATTTTAAGCCTATGAGCAAGGAGTGGAGAAGGATATGCATATACCATAGATTTATAAGGAGGTATAGGGTCCCAAGGGTCTTAAATTATTTCAAATGAGCCACCTACAAGAGCTTCCATATATGATAACTACTTACAGATAGGCCTAGGTGCCCAAGTGAGAGATTGTATACATATAAAAGGAAGTAAATGGATAGATAAAACTAATTTAGATGGTCTAAGGGACATTAGGGGTTATTTCCATGTCTGAGAAAGTGGCTAAGTGCCTTAAAACTCTAGCTTAGGTTCATAACTCAACAACATTGCATTCAAACATGATGATCTAGCACCTTCCTCAAGGCAATGCCACTTGAAGGTTGGATTAGAAGACAAAAGGAGATCATATGACATATTATACTTTCATGGTAATGTTCATTAGGTTGTTTTAGACGTGTGAGCCACTTTAGTTTGTAGGGGAGAAGCCACAGTTGGTTATTTTCATCTAAAAGTGTTTTAAGACTACTCAAAATTTTCATTTCTCACCTAAGAGGCAACTTGTCAAGATCATAAATGTACAGAATGGTTTCATGGGGGATTGATCATTTTAGGATAGTTAAGGGTACTTATCTAAAATATATTAATGGCATTGGTTCATAGGTTAAGGCCAAACCTATAGAACCATTGTTAAGAGTTTAGAACCCTCTAAAACCTCCCTAAAACCCTAATAAGGACCTGATTGGGTAGATTTTAGAGAAAATACATCCAAAATCATTGAAATCACCTAGTAAACACTTGGTTCATATATTCCACTCAGAGGGGACCTCAATTATGGTACTAGTCTATACAGAAACGTATGAATACCTATAAAAACCACAAGTTTATAAGGGTTTGAGAAGAAAATGAAGTAAAGTACTTATTCAAGGGGTTTAATATCATTATAAGAGGTATTATGAGACTTATTTTACCTTATAAAATCATAAAGTGTTCACAAATATACTTGGAGATGTTTCTTCAATTCCCTACCAAATAGGTAGTCTTAGAATGTAATAAAGAGGTGACCTAGTCACCTAAGTTGAGTAATATTATACGTGTAAACTATTTTTAAAGCATAAATATTTATATATAATGTTCTTTTAAATGTGAATCAATCTCATTTATTCATCTTGAAGTTCTGGTTTAGCTCTCATAACCATCCAAATAGTGAATGGGTAAGAGACTAGGCTAATTATTTATAAGCATACTTAGCCAATAAAATGTGGAAGTTCATGGGATTAGAAGGATAGTATGGAGTTAATTATTCATCATAAAACATATATAACATCCCATTTATGTGAGAAATCTCCATTTTCATGGTCATTATGAGGGAGCTAGATAGTTTCTTGAACATGACCAACATGCAAGAAAAGGTAGTTACTTAATGCCTTATAGAGGAGGTCTAATCAGCACCTTTTCAATGATTTGTAACTCATGAGAGGAGATTGAATTGACAAATTATGGCATTAATATACTATTAATGTGTCAAACCTTTTTAAAATTAGACTCCAATTCCCTAAAGCATTCATTCAAGGCACTAGTCAACCCAAGCAACACATGGAGGAGTGTGAAGGGATGTTATAACTACTATGTGAGTAGGTTATGACCATTATTTCCTATTCATGCCACTTCTACACAAAGATTAAATTCTCTCTCCTTCTCATAATTATAATATATTTAGGCCTTAAGGCCTTTGTTTTGATCCCTTGACTAGATATATCAAAAATCTACCAAATTGTATCTTGAACCTTCAGAATCAATCAAGAAAGGACTATTTATAGACGTTTTTGTTAGCATTACTATGTTATGGTTTGTTTAATTTTATAAAGTGTGATTTTATTTCTCATTTTTATGTCCTTCCCTTCACTTAGCTATTATAAGGTCATCCTATGTAGGTCATGTGATGTGTTAGAATGTGGTAGTTGTATTGAAGGATGAACTAGTTGATAGTGCCTCAAGTAAGCCTCTTTTCCATTTCATCTAAGTTTTAGACCTTCCACATAACCTCCACATGAAACACTTATGTCTAGGATTTCATCAAGAGGCCATTTAGTTAGTAGTATTTTGTTTGATTCACAAAGTGTTGTTTGAAGATCAGTTAAGAGAGGATAAAAGAATATCAGTGCATCACCATCCTTAGAATAGGTTTCTTTTCATTTTTTCACTCTATATATTTTCAGCCCAAAATTATTAGGCCTTAATAAAAGAGATAAAATTGATGTACTAGGGGATCTAACCCCATAAACTAGAGGTTTGGTCTTCCCATATGTCACCCATATCCTTTAGACCAATCCCATGTTACCCCAAGCTTGAAGAAAATTGAATCATCTTCTTCATAGGGTGTAGATTAGAGTGTTAACATTTATGGCATGAATAGTAATACCAATATTCAATTGAGTTGGAACATGCATTTATAGTCTTAATAAGCATTAGAGAGATTCAGGTACTTTAGTGGAAGATTTGCATTTAAGTTACATGTAAAAAGTCGTCACAAGATCTTCCTCAAAAGGTAAAGATGTTGAATGTGTTGAGTTATCACTAGATTTTACTAGGAGAAAGAGATATCCTAGGTTTAATCCTAATCCTACACCCCTAACTCTCCTAATTCTATTAAACTAAACATTGATACAAACCCTACACCTCTAATGGATAGGCTTAGAATGCAAGCCTTTGTGACCTTCAATGGTGCTAGCCACTTAAACATCAATTAGTTTGATGGCATACCCATTGTTATCCTTAATATCCTTTCTTATTTCATAGATGAAAACTCAACTACCCCTATAGAACATATTCTATCCATATCCAATTTGTGCTCAATCCATAATGTAGCTATGAGATTATTAAACACTTCCTTGAAGCCTAAGGCACTCTAGTGGTATAGGGGTTTAACACCTACATCCATCAATACTTAGGATGAGTTTGGGGAAAATTTGTGAAAATAGTTTGAGGATAGAAGTGGCCATCTCTCTTTGTTGGAAAAACTTAACACAATTAAAAGATCACCCCAAGACTTTATGGTAGATTTCAACTATAGGTTTAAAAAAACTTGGGATAGGATCTCCAAACTAATCAATCCCACCCCTAATTATGCATTTTTGTGCTACGTAAGATCTCTCAATTCTGATGTGGCAGTCATGATACCATCCATGGGGGTAAGCACTCTACCAAAAGCTTATGAGGTGGCCATACAATCATAAAATTGTCTAATCCAATAAGGTAAGCTCACCCCAATACCCATCATGAATTTGTTCTTGTAAATTCAACCCCCTATGCCTAAAATTTATCCTTTACCAACCCAAACCAATCATGATTAGGTAAATAACAATCAAGTAGATAGATTGGGAAAGATTTAATGGATCCTCAAGGCCAAAAACAATAAGAAAATGGCCTTAGAGAGGTAGAAAATTCCACCCCATATATGTTATCAATCACCCTAGCAAGCCCCCTATCATTCCTACTAGTATAACATACCTCCCTATTATCCTAATCAACAAATTCAAGGGAAAATTACTCAAGTAAGGCCTTACAATAGTTATAACCCCAATTCTATTAGTAGTTATATGGCTTTACTCCTAACTAATAATAATTATGCTCAAGAAGGTCAATGTCTTGATCAATGGAAGAAACTACATGATATGTCAATATCTCTAAGTGGTGATGTGTGTTAAGCATCTTTCATATAGTAGGGGCTAGCTCTTCTAACACATGATAATCAACCTCCTACACAACTCAAGGAAGGTCCTCATATGCCATGTGGAGACACCCCCTTCATTACTCAAGCTAATATCCCAAGTCAACAATGGGAAAGTGGTAGTAAATAAAATTATGAAACTACCTTTGTTAACTTCTTAAAAGGTGAGCACTCCTTTGATCAAGTGGCAACCAATCAAGGTTAGAATGTAGCTAAGGTAAACAATTCAGTTGTAACCCATAAAAGGGCCAAGATAAGGTCATTTGGTGATGGTTTAGGACTTTAAAAGGTAGCCTCTCCACATTCTCAAACACCTTAAGGGACTTATACCTAATATGCATCTCCCAAGGCACCATCAACTCAACAAATGCAAGATGGTAAAGTGTAAAATCATATAGGTCCTTTCATACCTCAATTCACACAAACTCTAAATAATATCTATTCTCCTAAGTTTTAGTATAAGGTATCAAACCCTCATCTTAACATTGTGGAATATATGAAGAAGGCCCATTTTACTATCCCTATGTAGATACCTTTCTCATTCTATGGCAAAGAGATCTTATTTAAGAAGATATTTCCAAACTCCATGTCTTAGACAAATAAGAAGAAAAGGCAATTGTAGTCCTCACCAATTCCAATCAAAATCATGAGTCCAAAACACCTAAGGTAGTAAAACCACCTCCATTATATATCTCATTCATCATAGGTTATTCCATAATACATAATTACATGATAGATAATGGGGCTATCGCTTCTATCATGTCTAAGTCTATAACAGATAAATTGGGGCTAAAGTATGAACCAAATACAAAAGGGTTTTTAAATTTAGATGGGTCTCCTACCAAGACTATAGTTTTCTTTAAATACTTTAAAAATAATTTTGGTTGTTTGTCTTAATTTCATTATATCTCAAGATGTGATAGTATTTGACCTCCCTTCCTACTTTGCCTTATGATGGTATAGAGATTTCACTACTAAAATAGGGGGATATCTTTCTTCTAATTGGTCTTATATGGTTTTTAGGACCATGTATGGTATAAATTTTACTATAATATATTAACCGAATTATATATTCCACTTATAACCCTACATGCGTAACCTATCAAATGTTAATTATAATATCCTAGATGAAGATGAGGACCCCAATAACCAAGAGCCATTGAACCACTTGAAGGAATATCAAATTTGATCCTTGATGAATGGGAAATAGATAATAATGGTTATGATCCATACAAAATTATTGAAGAGGCAAGTTTGGGTGTGTATTATATGCATTAATAAGGAGCTACCATACCAAGTCTCACTAGTATAAGCCAATATCATGGAATATAGAACTTATTCTTTAATAGATCTAGATCCAAGAATGGAAGTGGGGTAGGTGTTATTATTTTCTTACCTTTCCAATAAAAATTAATATTTTTACCTAAGATT
Organism: Torreya grandis; assembly: GCA_037957365.1. NCBI lineage: Eukaryota > Viridiplantae > Streptophyta > Pinopsida > Cupressales > Taxaceae > Torreya > Torreya grandis. The sequence continues at coordinate 1,000,874 of JARHVA010005590.1, read as the reverse complement.
TCAATTCATTTGCACTTTTAATATAGTAGAATATGAATCCCTCATTTATTGGTTGCAATGGGTAAGAAACAAAAGCATCAAACTCTTAAAAGCTATGGGAGATAGTGATCTAGTTGTGCATCAGGTGAGAGGTCAAATTGAAGTCAATAATATAGTCTTGAAGGCCTAAAATATAGGGTTTGGAACATCTTATAGGACTATGAAGCCTTTGAAATTCACTCCATTCCTAGAGAGGGCAATCAACATGCAGACTAATTAGCAACCCTTGAGGCACAATATGACATATCAAGTTGGGTCAATGACATCAAATATTAGTTCCAAATCAAGGTGGTATGCATACCTTTAGTTCCAAAAAATGAGTTTAGATGGAAAATGGCTGAAAATGTTAAGCAAATTGCATGTTTCTTGTAACATGAGGCAAAATTCTACTCAAGGAACTAAGGTAGATTACAGTAGTTGTTTGGGGACAAGATTTTCAAATTGATGAAAAATAAGCTACTTATGGGATTGGTAACATTATAAATTATATTCAATGAGGATTAATAGATAAGGAAATATAAGATAAGTGTATCCACTAAGGAGGAATACTATGAAAAAGTTTTCATATTCAAAGACAAGCTAAACAAACTAAGAAAGGTGAACACCAAAGAGGACAAGGTAGATTTTGTAACATTATTTTAAGAAATTGAAATTGTTTTTGCTTGGTAATATCATGAATTTAATGGGTTTTACCTTATTTTTGCTCATCATACCATAAATTTGGAGGAAAGTGCTAATCTTGTGAGACAAAAACAAATATCGGTTAACCCCAATATTGAGATCCTTATAAGGAATGAGTTGACAAAGCTTATTAAATCCACATTATATTCCATAAAACATTATTCATGGGTGGAAAATATTGTGCTTATGAGGAATAAGAATGGTGATATAAGGTTGTGTGTGGATTTTAGATATCTCAACAAGGTGTCATTAAGAGACCATTATCCTCTACCATATATGGATTAGATTCCTTAATGAGTTGTAGGTTCACCAAGGCTTTGCCTACTTGATGGATACTCAGGGTAAAATCAAGTATTAGTAATGGAGGAGGATCAACAAAATATTACCTTCATAACTAAGTGGGGCACTTATGCAGACAAGAATATGCCTTTTGAATTGTCTAATTTGTAAAGGCTACCTTCCAAAGGGCAATAGATGTGACCTTCCAAGGACTAAAAAATGAGATGGTGCTCATCTACCTTAATGACATCATTATGTTCTCTGAGGATTCTAAACATCACTTAACATATGTGATGTTTTTTATAGGTGTACCTAGTTTGGGGCCTCCTTGAACCCTAAATAATGTATATTTGCAGTCTATGAGGGTAGACTTCTAGGACATGTTGTGTCAAAAGATGGCCTCTCCATTGTCCCTGAAAGAATTATTACAATCCTTTCACTATCAATATCCAAACATAATAAGGGATTGTAAATTTTCTTGGGAAAAATAAACTTCATTATAAGATTCATACTTATATTTGTAGAATTGGTGAGGCCTCTAACTAACATGCTCAAGAAACATAAGGAGTTCTCACGGACAAAGGTAGGTAAGAGAAGTTTTGAGGCCATCAAGTAGGCCATTTCCCAATTTCCTATTGTCACCAAATATTTCACCCTAGAGGATTTTTTTCAATCCTCCTCCATATTTTTGAAACATTAGAATAGTTATAGGTATGTGGGTTTACCTATGGTAGAAGTAGACCTCTAATTTTAAGGGCTGGCTCCCTAAATTTACCTTGAAATGATTATCACCTACTTAACTAATTGTTTTTGGGAAAAGATATATATGTTTTAATTAAATTAATATAATCTAAAGGGGAGATACACCAAAATTATTTACATAATACCATCATACTTCTTTCACTAAGAAACAAGACCTACAACACTAGTTTCAAAGTCCTAGAATGCTCTAGCATAAGTGTTTCAATATCGAGGTGATATGCATGAGGGATATCCAAGGTAAGTGAACCATATATTAGTTTCATAAATTAAGTATTAGTTTACACTTTAAAATAGACCCATACACTTGAAAACACTTCATATGACATACTAGAGTGAGACAACTTGCATCAAACATGGAAGGACTGAGAGAAAACAAGGATATATGAATATCTATTAGCTATTCACTATAAATCCATTCACACACTTTAACATTATGATATATGAACTAAAAAAATATTTTATTTATTGTTCTAAGTCAAATTAAAATGTCAAAACTAGAAGGAATTTACCATACATGGAGTGGAATTAGTCTACAAGAGCCAAAACGGCTAGTACTTATAGAATTTGAGAGAGGAGAGAAAAGAATGAAGTTAAAGAGTCACAAAGCCACTTTTAAATCTAATAAAATGGGTTAAATATACATGAGGATGAAATATGGATATACCATACAAGGTCTTATATAAAAAAATGTCCCTCAAAGGCATGAAACTCCTAAAATGTGGTGTAGGACTCCTCATTTGCTTGCCTAAAAATTACCTTCATCATTTGACCTCCTTGGAATTCCCCACAACAGACTAGGGATAGATGAGATGATCAGAGGGAGGGATTATAAACAATTTCAAAAATGCATTGGTTATGTCCCTAATCAACAAGATTCTTATAGACATGAGTTATCAATACTTTCAATCATAATCACCCATCTTTCACTCACCTCTCACACTTGGCACCAAAATTGTCTTTAGTTTTCTAATTAAATAAATAAAAATAATTTATGACACTTTTAAGTAACCCACATGCTCTTAGATACATTAGGTAGACCTTAAAAATCATCCCACTTGAAGTTTTCACCTTCTCACTAACTTGTTCACTATGTCAGTTTAGACTGGATGAGATGAAGGTGTTAGTAGAGGCACTTATGAGCTTAGATTAAGCATGAAACAAACATTTTGCATTATACTAAGTCCCATTATTCCTTCCAGAGTTTATTTCATCCTTTAAAACCATTCTATACTTGCACAACACCAATAATGGTCAAGAAAATTCATTTTCCACCCTATCCATACAAGCAGGGTGAAATCCAAATGGATGGGAAGGAGCCTTGGTGAGTCCTCTGGAAGCTCCAATCATATTTCAGGTCATTATATCTCTTTTTTATTCCCCTCCTTATTCATTTTTCTAATCAGGTCCTTAGCAAGGGTTTTGGAGGGTTTTGAGTACTTATGACCCTTAAGGTTTGTTCATAAAGATTTGACATTCACTTTGCAAAAAAATTACACAGTATTTATTCAAGAACTATTTAAACATATACCAACCTCTTATGTTTCCATTATAATCCTCCATGTAGGTGTGAGCATCTTAAGTTAGCCTCTTGAGCTTTGCTCTCCATTCTACATACCATGTGATGGTCTTAAGCTAAGAAATTATTTATATCTGGTCTTCTTCACATTATAATAGTTCAAACACTCATTATTCCAAATTAAATTGTTTCAATGTTTTTTAATGCTCTCTTAGTACTAGAAATTAAGTTTAATCCCTTTTAGGTATTAGGCCTAGATTAGGCCTAGTGGGCTATGACTGCATCCATATGGGTTAGGACCACCCTATTGAGTTTATATCACCTATGCATGGTTTTTCATGTTTTTCCATGTGTGGAAAAAACTCCCCACATATTTATTCAAGGCCTCATAAACCTCTATCTCACTCTCTCATCACTTTCATGGCTCACCGACAGGGTTTAGTCATTATAAAGTACCCTTTGTCTAAGATATAATAGAAGGAATCTCCCTTATTAATTCATGAAAAAAAATTATATTAGGTGATTTAATATCTAATGGATACATTATACACAAATTTTCAAGGATAGATCATGTTTCTAGAACCTCTAAATCACTCAAACTCTCAAGATAGACTCCAAAGTACTCACTATGTGCAGGTTTTACCTATGGAATGTAGGTTTCTTATATGAGAACCCTTTCATACCATTTTTCTTATATATGAGTGTATTACAAGGCTATTATAATTTGTAAACTAATTTTATACATGTCAAAACCTTAAAACCTTGCCAAAATTCTTCATTATATACCTTTTATTTGACTTGAAATAGGTGGCTGACTATGTTTCATAGTTTCTACTTATGAAAGAGGTACCTATAGGTACATACTTACATGGTTAGACCTTGAATACAATGCTTAAATATATTATTGGAGTCTCTAAGGTAATTTTACATACATTTTGGTCTATTCACATCATTTTCATGCTATGTCAATATCAAGACTATCATGTACTAGCTCACTGTCAAACTACAGTCAACTATCATTGACCACTGATGGAATAATTGGGGTCTGTAGGTGAGTATCAACCTTAAAATCAATACCTAAAACCATATGGTTATTTTCATATCTTGGGATATCAACTCCAAATGGAAAATTTTGTGTATGAAGGTCTAATGTCACTAAGGTTCACTTCATGAGTTAGTGATTGACTTATAGTCAAGTTGTAGGTAACTTTTCTGAGTAATGACACACCTGTAGGTGTTGATGGAGGTCAATACCCTAAATTTTAACTCTCTTAATATTCCTCTAAATAATTAATGTTTATCTCACTCTAATAAAATCACTAGTCATGGTGATATGCTCTTACAATTCTATCTTAGGGTGTAGATTCATTGGAAGCTCAATATCCTATAGAAAACATCGAATGTTTGTAGTGAACAAATACATGATTTAGAAGCCTCTTTTTATCATGTTATTCTAGTTAAACATCCAATATATTTTGAAATTGTATATCCCTATATTAAGGATATAACATAGGACCATTATAACTCACATAGGTTCTATGTCACCTCATCTTATGACAACATCAAAATCACACAGGGCTATGTTTTGGAGATTTTAGGGAAACTTGTCCCTAAGCTCAGTCTATATATGGATACAACTATTTTAGGTTTGATCTCCACTATATGGTTTCAAAATTTATTTTCATGGTGATTTAATCACTCTAATACCTTTAGTAAGGTATAAAACATGTTTATCATCCTTATGTAACAACTCAATTCTCTATGAGAGCCTATAGATGCACACACAATAGCATACAGGGCAGTGAGTGTTGACATAAGTAATGTGCATAGTACATGGTTCTAAAAATAGTCTCAAACATTATGAAAATACTTTGAATTTATTCTCTTCACTTTTAATTAATTTAAAAATGTTTCAATACTCCCATTCTAATGTCCTCAATCTCTTGTAGGTGCACATCCATGGTGCATGATTATGCTAGAGGTTTGCATTAACTATCACAATCCCTTATGTGCCATTTAAGGGGATTGGCTTGGTACCTCATGTTATAATAATATGTTAATTAACTTTAAACTCTTAATATACATTATATGAATGTTATTTATACTTTAATACACCTCACTCAGTTGACTATGTATGGCAATCCTTCAAGAAGTTGACTTTGTTGGTCCTTTTATCAACTTCTTGGTCCTTCTTGACTGTAACTTCATAGATGATATATTTGGAGAGTGAGATTGGGAAGAAGGATATTTTTATGAAATTTGAGATGAATTTAAACATATCACATTTATTTTAAACCATTATAGATAAATATACCTTATATAATTGATGAAACTTGACTGCTAGTCCACTAGTGACATCAACCTACAAATTAAACTATTTGGATCAATAAATCCACTCTAAAAGTGAAAAATAAAATAAAAAACATGAAAATAAAAATCCGACATCCTATATAATCAATTTTAATAATTGGATTGTATGAAACTATTCATACAAGAGGAAAACCTATAGGGTATGGGGTTTAGCATGCAAAATAAGATAGTTAACTTCTAAAAGATGGTTCATTAATCATATAAATCCAATCCTTAAAATAATTAAATTAATTTTAATTATACTAAATTTATTATCCACCATCAATACCATTTGACTTGGAAGTCCTCATATTGGTTGTACCATCAAAAGACTTGTTGACTAGTTCTGTATGCATAGTAGAGAGATGGAGAAGAGAAATGGTTTTGGCACATTTTTGGAACTTATAAAGTAGATAAAACATGTAAATGTATTAAATAAATTTTAAGGATCACTTAATATTATTTTCCCACGTGACACTCTCCTCCATAAGTCATATAACTGCCAAAACCTCTTTCTTTTCACTTATTTTCTTGATTTTAGTTAACACCTGCAAGTTTTTAAGTTATAAATTGAAATATCTGATAGGTACTGACATTAAGGATGTTTAAAAGTATTTTACAACACTTGGACACCTTTGAAAACTATACCACTTCATTTATGACCCAAACATGATCCCTTAAATGACATAGAATGACTTAGGACTAGATTTGACCATGATAAAGCTAATAACATATTAAATAACATAGAATAAACCATGATACACACTATAAAATTCTAATATAATTTTATATAAAGTTTTTTACTATATGGGGTTGACATATTTTGACTTGTGGTCAAAATAGTCAACATTTTTGGTGATTTACCAAGGGTGGTATGCTTGCTATGCCAAGACCAATAGCATAAACCTATCCATTGTGACATGAATTCACATATACACTATATTAACACATAATTTTCCTTTGATACCACACCAAAAAATAAATAAAGGACACACAAAATAAGACACACCAAAGGGAAACAAATATGTGTTTAGCTAGAACACTTATGTAACACAATGTAACTGAAAAAAAGACACACACACCTAGTTTAATAGTTAAAAGACCTCACTCTTTAGGTGAAACATATTACCATGCTTAAAATAGGGTCAATTATGATTAATCTTGCATCTTTATCACTCCATGAAGGCAATCTAGTAGGAGAATCATGCCTATAATCAACCAATTGCATAAGTTTATGATCAAGAAGCCTACCACCTTTGGATATTCTTATCCCTACAAGTAGACTATTTGTAACCTCCATGAATGTTATTTTCTACTCTTAAAATACCTTGGTTATAGTTTTAAGTTGATTGATCATTGTCATATCTGATATACCTTCCTCAAATAGTAGAATATGAATGATGACAATTGCCTTATCTTTGTACTCTTCTAGGTTAACATGTATTTGATACATGGAGTCATCAAGTTTTTATTGTTTATGTTAAAATAAATATAAATTTGGATCAACATCAAATTGAGCTATTAACTATATTTTAAGCACCAAAAAAATTTATTTGACCTCACTAGGTTTCTATATGACTGCACACTCTTCAACAATAGATTGATGTTCATATTTCCTCATAACATTGCCCTTACTTTCATGCTTGATAGAACAATCAAGAGCCTACTCATTAGTATCATTAACAAAAACATCAGATATAAATCTATTATGAGGGGAAATAACATTACTTATTTGATCAAATTCTTGACATATGGTATTGAAATTTTACCATAACTCATCCTCATCTTCCTCACGAGTTTCATCATCAAGGGAAACTTCATCAATATAATGAATAAAGACATAATTTTTACCACTATGGTGATTAATTATATTAATTAATACATTATTTTCATATTCATGAATCAAGTAGTTACTCTCAACAACTTGTGAGAAATAATGTTTGACACTTACCATAACTCCTTGAAATGGTTCTTCATGGATGATATAGGTTACAAGTTTAGTTTTCTCAAAATATGCATAAGGATCATGATCATAAAAATATGTACCATACTAATCTATAAATAAGTCAGATATTCCCTTAATTTTAGAATCACCATTATCCACACTAGGCACCTCCTTCTCATTGATCACATAATTCAAGTTATAGCTTGCTTCAACATAGGGTTCATTGTGAAACCTTGTAAGAGGCTAAGTTTTTATGGTAACCTTGGTTATATACCTTGTCCTAAGGGCCAAGGACCAATTAGTTGAGAGATAGCCACCTCTCTTAGCTATAAAGTCTCTTGAAATTCATAATTAAAAATGAGCAAGAATATCAACAACAATAATGTATTGAAGGATGGAAAAACTAGGATAGTCATGGAGGAAAACCTTCAAGTTTTTGATCAACCTTTTTTTTTAGTAGGTGTGTCATTTAGTTGAATAACTCCTTTATTATGGGGTTCATATTTTAGGCCCAAATTATTAGATATAAATTTTGGCATGACTAATGTAGAACATACACTATCAATGATGCAATTATGTACTATCTTGTCATCGACTATGAGATTGAGGTAAAATAGTGGAGGTTTCTTAGCTTTGGTAGATGGTTCCACAATGTTTTTAGGGGCATGTGTAATAACTATATGACCATGAATATTTTTTGGAGGTGAAGGACTAATGGGAATAGTGGATAGCTATTTTTTCAATACTTATTTTTGGCTAGGCATATTAAGGACATCCCATAAAGAGATATATGTTTTGGCATCCTTAAATAGGTATATTATGTTTAGGGTATAAGTTTTTATCTTCTCTTGATTCCTTGGAGGTAATTAAGTTGTTGAAACTTGAGGAAATTACCATTCTTGAATCCATGTTTTTCTACCTTGTATAATGGTTATATGAACTTGTATGCATGCTACTATCACCTCCTAAATCCTTCCTTTTATCTCTATTATTTTTTGAAATAGAGGTTACTTTATTGAGCACAAAAGTATCTTCCACCAAGAAGTTAGTGAGCCTTTCTACATGAGGATACCAAATATCATTTTCTTGCATCATGACTTCATTTCTAGTTGATAAGAGAGGAGTGACTCCTCTTTAAGAAACTAAGGCTTTCTCTCCACTCTCATTAGCATTCATAAATTGGCCTTATTTATAATCTTCTCCTTACACCAAGTTTTTATGCACTGGTACTATCTCTCTTGCATTGGTGGTGGAATTGGGATTATACACATTGGCAAGACTATTGAAGTTAGGCTACCCTTGAATTCTTCCTCTCCCATATTTCTGACCATATTATTGTTAATAGGGACAAGGGTTTTTATTCCCAACTCTTTGCATTCTCTCTTACCTAAGCTCAGTTTCTAAGGTTTGAATTCTTGCATATGGATTAGGTTCATCTACATTCTTAAGAGAAGTCTTAGGCTTGGCATTAATATTAGTAACTTAAGTGATGTTTGGAGTAATAGTTAGTATATTAGGGAAAAAAAATCATATACACATTAGGAGGAAACTTTCCTACTTGAATGAGGACATTCTCAGCTCTAATGACAAGTTCATATGCTTTGGGAAGAGCAAAACCACTAATGGATTGAAGCATGATGGAAATATTAGTACCAATGTCTCTAAAGTATGTATGGAATGCAAATCTATTAGGTGGTCTCATGAGAGGAGGTAATCTATGCCAATTCTTTTGAAACCTCTCATTGAAGTCATGCATTGTTTCCTTAGGGGATCTTTTGATCACATTAAGCTTATGTATAAGATAAGTATGGTTACTTTCATCTTCAAAACTTGAAGTTAACAATACCCCAAATTCATACCATGATGTGATAAATCCACTCGGTAAATTCCTATATCAATAAAGTGATTTCCCTCTAAGTTATATGTTAAGGAGTTTAATGTAAATATTATCCTTGGTGACATTATGGAAACTACAAAAGTTGGAGATATCCCTGATGTGTTCACTAGGTGTAACATGACCTTCACCATTTAATGTGGGAACACTCTTTATGGTATTAGGAGGAATGAAATCATATTATTCAAGATGGATTGTATTTATTCAAGTTCTTCACTTTCTTGACTAGCAAAATCTTTTTGGTCTTCAAAGGGCAGATTAGGCTGAGGGTATTTAACTTCAAGAAGAAGTTCAGGTGGAATAGGTGGATTGATAGGATTGAGAACTCTACTAGATTATGAAATATTAAGGAAAATGAAGTATGAGATAAAATTTATGAAAAAAAATGGTCTATAACCATATTTTACCTTGAATGGAGTCACCAAATGCTGAGTAGCACACCAATTTGCAATTGATGTTGTCAAGACCAACATTCACCTTGATAAGTTATCTTGAGGACAATGGGGTCCACTGAGCATGCCCAAACTATTTTCACAAAATTTTATACCCTATATGATTTTCTGAAATCCTAATATATATATTTTAAGCATGGTAATACTTCTAATTATGTGGGTTTACCTATGGTAGAAGTAGACCTCTAGGTTTAAGGACTAACTCCCTGAATTTACCTTGACATGCTTATCACCTAATTAACTAATTGATTGTAGGAAAATATATATTTTTTATAATTAAATTAAAATAATATAAGGGTTTTATACACCAAATTCATTTACAAAATACCATCATACATCTTCCATTAAGAAATAAGACCTACAAGACTAGCTTCAAAGTCCTAAAATGATCTAGCATAAGTGTTTCAATATGGAGGTGATATGCATGAGAGTTATCCAAGGTAAGTTAAAAATAGATAATTTTTATAAAATAATTCTCATTTTACACTTTAAAACTTACCCATACACTTTACAACACTTCATATGACCTACTAGAGTGAAACAACTTGCATCAAACATGGAAGGATTGAAAGAAAGTAAGGATAGATGAATATCTCTTAACTATTAACTATATATATCTTAGAAAAATTTGAAAATATGATATATTATTTCAAAACATATTTTATTTATTATTATAAGGCAAATTAAAATGTTAAAACTAGTAGGACTTTACCATACATGGAGTGGAATTAGTCTACAAGAGCCAAAATGGCTAATACTTATAGAATTTGAGAGAGGAGAGAAAAGAATGAAGTTTAAGAGTCAAAAATCCACTTGTGAAGATTATAAAAGGGCTTAAATATTAATTAGGATTAAATATTTATAGACCATGTAAGGTCTCATAGGATAAATCTCCCTCAAAGGCATTAAACTCTTGAAATGTGGTATAGGACTCCTCATTTACTTGCTTAGAAACCACCTTCATAATTTGACCTCCTTGGAATTCCATATATTAGAATAAGGATACATAAAATTATTTAACTAAGATGTAATGGTTATAAACAATCCCAAAAATTAATTTTTTATGTCACTAATCATCAATATTCTTTTGGACATGAATTATCACTACCTGTAGTCATAATCACCCATCTTTCACTCACCTCTCACACTTGGCACCAAAGTTGTATTTATTTTTCTAATATAATCCATAAAATTGAGTTTATTAAACTTATAAATAACCCAAATTATCTTATATACACCATATATACCTTAAAATGCATCGAACTTAAAGTTTTCACCTTCTCACTAACTTGTTCACTATGCCAGTTTGGACTGGCTGAGATGAAGGTGATGTCAAAGGAACTTGGGAGCTTATCTAAGGAATTAATAAAATATGGTGATTTATATTAAGTTCCATTATTCCCCCCAAATTTTATTTCATCCTTTTATATCCTTCCATACCTATAAAACACCAAAAATGGTCAAGAAAAACCATGTTTCACCTTGTCCATAAAAGCAGGGTGAAATCCAAATGGATGGGAAGGATCCTTGGTGAGTATTATGAAAAATAAAATCATATCATAGGTCATTATATATAATTTAAATTTCCATCATTCATTTTCCAATTAGGTCCTTAACAAAAGTTTTGGAGGGTTTTGAGTATTTCTAACCCTTAAGGTTTGATCATAAATATCTAACATTCACTTTGCAAATGTGTGTGTGTGTGTGTGTGTGTGTGTGTGTGTGTGTGTGTGTGTGTGTGTGTGTGTGTGTGTGTGTTAAATACCTCCTTAAACATATCCCAAATTCTCAATTTCACATGAGAAGCCTCCATGTAGGTGTAACCATCTTAAATTATCCTCTCGATCTTTGCTTTCCATTCTACATACCCTGTGATGTTCTTAAGTCAAGAAATGTCTTACCTATGGTTTCCTTTACACTAAAATAGTTCAAAAACACCTTATTAATCCCAATTCATGTTTTTTAATGTTTTTAAATTCTTTCATATCAATATAAATGAAGTTTAACCCCTTCTACGTATTAGGCTAAATTATCCTAGTGGTCTTTGACTGCATCCATATGGGTTTGAACCACCCTATTGAGTTTCTATCACCTGTCCATGGTTTTTCATGTTGTTACATGTATTAAAAAACTCTAAAAATATATATTTTATGTCACATCATCCTATATCTCACCCTCTCATCACTTTCATGGCTCACCTACAGGGTTTAGTCATTCTAGAGTGCCCTCTGTTTAAGATAAAATAGAGGGAATATCCCCTGTTATTTCATGAAAAAAATTATATGAAGTGCTTTAATATGTAATTTATTCATTATAAAATAAATTTATGGTTAGATAAAGTTTATATCACCTTTAAATAACTCAAATTCTCAAGACAAACTCCTGAGTACTCACTGTGTGTGCTCTTTACCTATTAACTATATATTTCTTGTATGAGAACACTTCTATACCCTATTTATTATATATTAGGGCCTCAAAATGTTATTATAATTTTAAATGTACTTTAATACATGTCAAAACCTTACAACCTTTCCAAATTTATTCATTGTCTACCTTGTATTTGAATTGACATAGGTGGCTAACTATGTTTCTATGTTTTTCCTTAAGAAAGAAGTGTCTATAGGTACATAATTGCATGTTAAGACCTTGAATATAATAATTAAATACATTATTATATTATCCAAGGTAATTTTACATCTATTTGGGTCTATTCACATCATATTAATGCTAGGCTAATATTAAGAATATCATGTACTAGCTCACTGTCAAACTACAAGCAATTATATTTGACCACTAATGGAATAATAGGGATTTGTAAACCTTGAAATAACTTCCTCACACCTTCAGGTATTTTTATATCTTTAGGATCAACTCCCAATGATAAATTTTTTGTATGCAGTTCTAGTGTCACCAAGGTTCACTTCATGAGTTTGTGAGTCACTTACAGTCAGGGTATAGGTGACTTTTTTGAGAAATAACACACCTACAGGTGTTGATGGAGGTAAATAACCTAAATTTAAACTCTCTTCCAATTCCTTTGAATAATTAATTTTCCCATCACTAAAATTAAATCACTATTCATGGTGATATTCTCATACATTATTGTATTAGGGTGTAGAGTCATTAGAAGCTCAATATCCTATATAAAACACTATATGCTTGTAGTGAGCAAATGCATGATTTGGAAGCCTCTTTTCATTATTTTCTTCTAGTAAAAAATCCAATATATTTTATAAGGTTATAAACATATACAAAGGATACAACATATTACCATTAAAAATCACATAGGTTCTCTATCATCTCATCTTATGACAACATCAAAATCACACAAGGCTCTATTTTGGAGCTTTTAGGGAAACCTGTCCCTAAGCTCAATCCATATATGGATACAAATATTTTAAGTATACTTGCCACTATTTGGTTTTAACAATGATTATCATAGTTATTTCATCACTATAATACTTTTATTAAGGAATCCAACAGGTTTAACATCTCTATACAACAATCTCAAGTCTTTGTGAGAGCCTGTACATGCACAAACAACAACATACAGGGCAGTGAGTGTGGACTTAAATCAATGTGCATAGTACATGGTTCTACAAAAAATATTAAACCTTCTCAAAATAATTGAAATTTATTATATTCACCTTGAAGGGATTAAAACATGTTTGAATACTCCTATTCCAACATCCTTAGTCTCTTGTAAGTGTACATCCATGGTGCATGACTGTGTTAGAGGTTTGCATTAACTATCATTGTCCCTTATGTGTTATTTAGAGTTCTTGGATTGATAAATAATTTTATAATAAGGGGTTAATCAACTTTAAACTCTCCATATATCTTATATTAGTGTTATTTAGACTTCAAGCCACCTCACTTAGTTAACTATGTATGACAGACATGAAAGAAGTTATTTCTGTTGGTATTTCTTGACTGCAACTCCCTGAATGATAGCTTTGGAGAGTGAGATTGGGAATAAGTATATTTTTTTGAAATATGATATGCATGTAAAATAATACCACATTTATTTAAAACCATTTTATATAAAATAACCTTTTGTAATTGGTGAAACCTAACTATTAGTCCACTAGTGACATGAACCTACAACTTGAACTGTTTAGCTCATGAAATAAAATCCAAACATGAAAAAAAGATATGAAACATGAAAGGAGGAATTACACATATTTTATAATTAATTTTAATAATTTTATTGTACAAACCTATTCATATAAGAGGAAAACCTGTTGAGTATGGGGTTTAGCATGCAAAATGAGATAATTAAATTCTAAAGGATGGTTCATAAAGCATAGGTAGCCAATCATTTAAATCATGAAATTAATGTAAATCAAGACAATTATAATATCAACCACCAATATAATTTGACATGGAAGTCATCCTACTGGTTTTACCATCAAAAGACACGTTGACTAGTTTTGTATGCATAATAGAGTGGTGGAGAAGAGAAATGGTTTTGGCCCATGTTTGGAGCTTCCAAGGAAGATAAAACATGTAAATGGAGTTGAGGAATATTAAGTGTCATTGCATATTATTTTTCATTTTCCATTCTCCTTCATAAGGTGTACAACTGTCAAAACCTCATTTTTTTGCTTATTATTTTAATTTTAGTTAACATCTACAAGGTTTTCAATTAGAAACTGACATATATGATAAGGACTGATAAAAAGGACATTGTTAAGGATTTTATAACACTTTTACACATTATAAAACCATACCACTTAATTTATGACCCAAATATGACCCCTTAAATGACATAGAATCACTTAGGACTAGATTTGACCACGATAAAGCTAATAACATATTAAAAGACATCAAATAAAGCATGATACACCTTATAAAATTCTAATATACCCCTATATCAAGTTTTGAAATATATGGGTTTGGCCTAATTTGACTTGTGGTAAAAATAATCAACATTCCCACCCTCCTCAACCCTAATTTTATAAAACATTTATTTATGTATGCCTTATCTACTAGCAATACTATTTCTGATATGCTCATCCAACAAAATAGTGAAGGCCTAGATCATTCCATAGCCTTCTTCAATCAAAAATTCGAGGGGTATGAATAAAAGTATATATTTGTTGAAAAATATGTTCATAAAGTCATGAGAGGCCTTAAGAAGTTCAGACACATAGTGTCTAACAATAAGATATTTTTCATGGTAGTTCACCCTAGCATTAAGGATTTCATCCTTAATAGAGACTTAAGTGAAAAGGGGGCTAGTTGGGTGACCAAGTGCATGTATTATGACATAGAGGTGAAGGTTACTAAGTTTATTATGGCTATGGAAATATGTTATCACCTTGTATAAGGTTTTAAGGAAGAGAAAGAAGTGGGTTTAGTAGTTAAAGAAGATCAACAAGAAGCTACAACTGTGCCTCCTTCTAGCTAGACCTAAGACATGGTGAGATTCATCAAAATGAGATAATGTCCTATAAGATTATATAGGACATGAAGGAGGTACTTAAAAATTCAATCCATCCCTTATATCTTGATTGATGGAGTACTCTTCAAAAAAGACCTTGATGGCATGCTTTTGAGATGTGTAGAGACTAGTCAAGTTGACAAGCTTTTAGGACAGATTCATGATGGGCCTATTGATAAGTGTTGTTATTAATGTCATTTTAATTCAAGTTTTATGTCACTTATGTCAAGGTGAATCTAGTGAAGATGAATAGTGAGTGGTCTATGAGATATGAGCTTGTGTGCTTGACGTGACAAGGAAGCCATGTGATAAGAAGACAACCTAATATCTTTATAGTGAGAGAGAATTTCAAGGTAACCTAAAGATTCTTATACTAGTTTCTATCAATTTGTTTCATTAGTGTAAGATTTATATATGATGAATGTTCTTGATTGATATCATTATTATGGTAAGAATGTTTGAGTACTAGTCTTTGAGTACAAGGTGTCTTCAAGAAGCCTAGTCATAACAAGCATAGTCATATCATGAACATGTGCATGGTGAGCATGAAGAGGTTTATGTAGAGGTATGAATTTTTTTGAGTTATATGTAAATAATGTGATCAATTTGTAAAATCATCAAAGAGTTTTTTAAGATTAGTTTTCAATCTTCAAGTTTTTGAGAAGCCTACTCATGACACTAGTCATAGCATGTAAAGTCCTAGTAAGAAGAACTAATCATGGTGGCTTGGTTAAATGGATTAATATAGTCATAAGAGGATATAAAATTTTACTCGGTAATGTATTTAAATCATTGGATAATTCATAATAGTCTCAAGGTGAGTCTACAGGGGTAGGACCTATAGTAAAAGTCTACAACTAGACGAGTTCTAGACCATGCCTGACCTAATGAGGCATCATGAGATGTTGTCAAGACATATGAAATATGTATGGAAATTTTTGAGCATGGTAATAGGTTTTATTTCATGTATATGATGTGTTTAGAGATTTGAAATAGGCATAAAGTTATGTTTCAAGGCCTAATGTGGTTTATAGGTTAAGGTCTAAGCAAGCCAAGAAAGAGAGTTTGGACTAATATGGTATCAATATCAATTTCTAATTAAATTGTAAGTATATGAACATTTACATAAGTGTTTCATTTTTTTTCAAGTATGTTGACAAAGTTTTAGGTCAAAATTTGAAGGTTAAGGTAATAAAAATTAATTTGAGGTCCCTTAAGTGCATAGAATGTAGGTTCTCAACTCAAAGAGGATTTTGTTGTGTTTGTTATCTCATCAAACCCATATATGGTAACCTATTATATTATTGTTAAATGGTTAAGGTTCCCTATCTCAAATTTATAGACATTAGTTTTTCTAATGAGGGTCTAACCTTTATGAATGATTGCTAACAATAGAAGATGATTTAAACCCTCAAAAAATGCTAATAGTGACCTAATATGAATAAAAATTTGTTCTAAATATATCATAATGGATTTTTATTGCTATTTTATTGATTTTATGTTGTATTCAACTCTCCCAAACATCTCCAAGTGTGATTGAGTCTTTAGGTGAGTGAGTGGACCCTATAGGAAAGGCCTTATTTCTCAAAGATTTATTGTTGCATTCATAGTTGACCAAGTGAAAGTATTAAAATAATTTTATTAATAAGTTATAAACTTTTATTGTATATCCATGATGGTTTATTTTAAGGTTATATCCCTCAAGTGTTCTAAACCAGTCATCTAAGACAACCTGTAACTAACAAGCCTAATGGAGGAAATAGTGAAAAAAAAGCCAATAGTGAGAAGAGGTTTAGGAATGTGTTGTCATAGAATATGGATGAATAAAACTACATGCATATTTTTATATATAATTTTAACACATGTTAATGTTTTGTGGAATTTTTGGAGGCTAGTGGATTTAGTGAAAAGTTGCTCACAACTCGACTTATTTGACTTAGTGAGGTCTACGTATAGTGAGGTCATGAGATTGGTCTAAAGGACCAATATTTAAATTTTATAATATTAAATTTATATATAATAATTATCTAATTATCTCATAATATCATATTAATGAATTGGAAGTCTCTGAAAGTGATCATTCAGGGGATTGAAGGTCATTGTCACCATGACTATAATTTAAGGTAAACTAAAAATTCTAGGTAAGCAAGTTGTAATGATGAGTTTAAGTATATAATTTAAATTTTTTTTATATTTTGGAATTTTATGTTGTATCCATTATATATAGTGAAATTGGTTTAAATATTAAAGCTAAAATGCCCTATCTAGTTTTTGATTGACTATGTGTACTGAGGTCAAAAGATTGGTCTGCAAGACTAATATTTGACATTAGACCTTATGGTTTTTATATTTTAAATTTTTATATATATGTAAAATTATGTTTTAAAAGTTTCAATTTTCATGGGAAGTGTTTGAAGATCAATTTTATCTTGACAAGGTTTTGGAGTGTTCCTGCAGTTCTAAGTGAGCTATTTGTAGAGAAATGTTTGAGACCTATTATCTTGAGATGTGAAGTCTAAGGAATATAGTTATGTCCCTAAGGTAAAATATATTATGTGTATATGTTTTATTTTCATGTTTATGTGGCTAAACAAAATATGATTTTTATTTTTTCAAGAAAGATTTTATGTGTATGAGAAGGCCTAATTGTGAATAGTTCAAATGGTGTGCTTTAAGTGGTGATTGGACTTGAAAGGTGTTATGGATCCTATATGATCTTATTAGAGGTATAATTTATTGTTTTATGATATTTTAATACAATTTTTTTATTTTAAATTGTTCCAAGGAAGGCAAAATGTAACGTGTCCTAAAGTAGATCTAATGGAATTAGGTCTCCATGAGACCTAAAGATGAAATGAGGCATAATTAAGGTATGTCAGATCTAAATGGATTCAAATAAAATTTTATTAATTTTTATAATATTTAATAAGTTATATTACATATCTTACTTAAAAATTTAAGTTTTTTTTTCTAACTAAGAAGAATATGAACAAGAAGCTTGTATAAATACAAGGCAATTTTAGGCTTATTTATGAGTGTGAAGAGCAAGTGAATAAAAGAGTACATTGGTGAGTAGAATAAGGTATTTTAGAAAATAATATGAGTATATAGCATATGTTTTAGATTAAGGTAAAAATAGGTTTTGAAGGGGCCCCGAAACCCTTTACATCAAAAAAGAGATAAACCTTAAGCACACCTAGGATACAAAATAGCCTAGAACCTGCATAAGCAAGACCAGATTAACCAAGAATCTGAAAATAGCTTTCAAGAGCTGGACAAATGATGAATATTTTTTTTACAAGACTGAAGTTTCATGTCTAGAGGGGGGACCAAAGGCTTAGACTTCTTCCTCTTAACAGTTGTCCAACCATCCTCTACCTTAGCTGCCTCAGCGACCCAGTCCTCAGAAGGCCATGATCCATGAAGTCCAGGGGACATCGATGCCTCAGCAAAATCCTTATGAGAACCAGCCAACATCTGGCTCCTAGGAGAATCCTTCAAAACAGGTGGAGGAACCACCACCTCCTTAGTAATCAGTTTAGAGAGATCACAAAATCCAATTTCCACCAAACTTCAACAGGATCTGTCTCCAACAGAGTCTCCTGATCTGTCGATTCAGAATGGATACTCTTTTCATTCTCATTCTCTGAATCAGTTGAAACTTCCTCGGGTTGTTTAGAAAAATAATGATCATGATCAGCTTCAGACCACCAAGAAGGTGATCTTCTAGATTTGGATTTCCTTGTAGTACACCAGGCTACAACATGCCCCGTCAGGTGACACTTTCTACATCGAAAAGGTATACCTTCAAAATCTAACATTTGCGTCCAAGAACCCCTGGGGGAGTCTAGACAAATCGCCTCGAGAAGGCCCTTAGAAACATCCACCTCAACCATAATGCGAGCACAGGTTGAGCGATAAAACCTCTTAGTTTCATCATCCTCAAATAAAAACTCCCCTATAACATTTCTGATGGTTTTAAACACCGATTCATGCCATAGATGCATTGGTAAATTAGGGAGCCGAACCCAGACAGGGATCTTATTGAAGGTTTCCGTGACAGGATTGAAATCCATATGCCACTATTTGGTGAAAAGAGGGTATTTACCCTGCCATAAAAATTTTCTATTAGATAGAATAGTCTTCCTGTCCTCAGAGTTATGGAATAAGGCTATAAAAAAACCTTTACCACATGGGTAAATTTCAACATTTCCATCAATCAGTGGCAGCCAGGTCTTGGAGATCCAACCATGTAAATTGGTGTTTCGCCCGATCTCCCAGCAGAAGCTTGAAGTTTCATGTCATGTATTTCAGCTTCAAGAGCAGCCACGTCCACATAAGTTCTTCCCTTAGACCCAAGGATAAAACCAAAAATAGGGGATCCTTTAGCTAAATCCGTAACTGGCAAAGAGCCCCCTTTCATAGAAGAGTGAGCGATTAGGATCCTTTCCCCATTCACAGGTGAAGTCTCGTCCATACCAGCCACCATATCAATGGCTACGTGATACTGGATTTGAGTTCGCGCTCGCGAAAGCGCGTGCTCAGCATTCAAAATCTCCATGCGCACGCAGCTCAGCCTCAGCCAAAGTTTCAAAAAATTTGCAAATTAGGGCCTAGGCACATGTTAGTTTCAATATATAGTATATGTTATTAACATTTTACAAAGGTTATATGTGGAAAAAATAAGGTCATATAACCTAATCAAGTCGCGAAGATAACTAGTTGAGCGAAGAAGCCTAGAAGGCATTTTAAGAGGGATAAGAGTGTGAAGAGTTGAAGAGGTGGTGATCATAAATTGGTTGAGAAAAAAGGTTTCATGAAGGTGATAAAATGAATTAGGTGGCTGATTTGGTTCTAATTCATATAGGGGGTTAGTTCTTCTTTTTAAGTTGGTGCTTGCTAAAGTCTAACTGAGATGGTACTTAGCTAGTTGGGGTTGATGATCCATGTAGACTTGGTGCTTCATTAAAATTGGTGTTTGTCCTATAGTATTGTAGTCCATTTATATATATCAGTTTCTTTTCTTCCATTTGAGGGCTTCCTACATATGTGATGTGTTCTTATGTTTCATTTTTATGTGGATAGATGTTTATGCATGCTAGATCTATATGTTTGTTTGATTGGTATATGATTTCTTGATTGAAATTGATAAGAAATATTTTGAAGATTGATTTAGCCACCCTCCTATAAATAATATTTCTTAAAACATTTGGTATTATATCTAGTCCTTTGAATTAGGCCTAACATCCTAAAGGATATCATATAATTAAGGATGGATAGTCAACAAGCTCAAGGAGGTTTATGTACTAGTAAGGCTTCATTTTTCAATGGGAATAATTATGATTTTTGGAGAATAAAAATGAGGAAGTATTTAATGTCAATTGGAAATTATATATGGAAGTCAATTTTGGATGGATACACTCCACCTCCTACACCACCAACTAATACAATAGGCAAGAAGGAAAGTGAGAGTATTTCCAAAGTAATGAATGTCATTCTATGTGGTTTATCAGAGGGAGACTTTTGAAAGTGATGCACTATAATTAGCCAAAGTGATATGGGATAAATTGAAGGCTATATATGAGGGAGATACCAAGGTGAAGATGGCCAAGTTGTATACCCACCAAAGATAGTTTCAAATTATGAATATGAATGAAGATGAAAGCATTGCATCTTACATGTTGAAGGTTGATGAATTTGTTAATGTCACTAGAGGATTAAGAGGAGTGAAAGAGTCTATATTTGTTCAAAAGGTATTGATATCACTAACTCCTAAGTTTTATTCTAAGATATCTATAGTATAAGAGATGAAAGATTTGTACAAACTTGAAATGTATGGGCTTCATAGAATCTTAATTGCTTATGAGATGAGAACAAATGAAGGAAGACCTCTCAAGAAAGAAGCAACATTGAAAGCTAATAAGAAGTAAACAAATAAGAATGTCGAAGATGAGTAATATTTAGATGTTGATGATGATCAAATAATAACCATGTTTGTAAGGAAATTGAGGTTTATCTATGGTAAATACAAGGGTAAGTTACACTTCAAATGTTTTAACTATGGTAAGACTGGTCACTTTTCATCTAAATTCCTAGTAAATATAAGACTAAGCATGATGAATAATATGATGAACATCATGGAGATGATAATAAGGTTTATAATCTTGAAAAAAATAAGGAGTTGAGGAAATATGATGTTAGGAGAGGGTCATTCAAGAATAAGATAAATTTCTATACCAGTGAAGAGAACACATCTGATATAAGTGGCACACGCACATCTAATAGTGATGATGGTAGTAATGAATCTAAACATGAAAATCATGAAACCTTATTCATAGAAATATAAATATACAATGAGGATTACTTAAATAGGAAAGGCCTTATGGTCGATGAAGAATCAAATAAAAAAGAAGATGAAGTGAACCTTGATTCAAAATTAGTGACTGCTCTAAAGGAGTTGAAGTTCTAAAGAAATTAGAATAATAAACTAAGTATTGGTTTTTTTGAGGAGAGACTAACTAACACATCCAAGGAGTATGCTAAGATCATCAATTAGATTGAAGTCTAGATGGAGATAGTCACTCTAAGCCTAAAGGCTAAAGAGGAATAATGCACCAAGTATGTAGCTTAAATGGAATCCTTGAAATCTAAGATTTATTGAGAATATATAAAGTTGAAGACCTTTATGAAGTTTGAAAAGAGTGCTTGTGTTATAGATAGCATTTTGAGTAGTCAAAAGTCTAATAATGATAAAGCAATTCTTGGTTTTAAATAAGACCAAAAGGAGGTAGCTCAAGTCAAGGAGAAGACTAATGGAGACAATAAGGTCAACATGAAAAGACTAATTAGATAACATAATGCCATGAGGTACGCTAATTAATTCAATAATTATTGTTATAAATGTATTCAGTTTGGTCATAGAGAAATAGAGTATAGAAGACATGAGTATGCATGAGATTATAAAACTAATCATTAGTCAAAAAGTATGTATGAAGTTGATTGCTATATTTGTCATAATATGGTACATATTTAAATATTCTACTGTAATAGAGTTATAAGGTCATTAAGTCAACATAATAGGTTTGAAGCTCCTAGAGTGTATGAGAGAAGGCAAATGAATGTGTGGAAACCAGAGACAATAAAGGGAAGTCATGATCAATCTACAAGCTCAAATAGAATTTTTGTTATGGTAAATCATAATTCATGTGTGAAATCAAGTCAGGAATGTCTATTTATAGCTCATATTGATGATTAAATGGTTGATGAAGAGATTAAGCCTAAAAGGATACTAAATGATATTCAATCTTGTGATAACATGGAGATACGGGAATCTCTCAAACTTGTGTTGTTCTAGTGCCCTATATAAATATGTGACTCTAATAGGCTTCATAGAGACACTCTTCAGTTAGTAGAATCATGGGGGATGCTTGTCTTGAGGGGGAGATATTTAGGTTGTTGACTAAGCTTGATTTGTGTTGAGAAGTGGACTTTTAATCTAAGTTCATTTGAAGGAAGCATGCATGGAGTAAGGGGGAGCATGTTCCTATAATACTTCATATTCTATGCCTTGAGATTTTATAGTAATAATGTGTGGTTCCAAAAATTTAAATATGTATGAACCTTTATCATTAATTTCAAATGGGAAAAATTTTAATAAGGAATATTGACCATATTGGGGGAGATTAGAGTGATCAAATTGAAGAATGTTTCACCATCAATGACAAAGGGGGAGTTTGTTGGGAAGTATTATCATTGATGTCAAGGTTGACATCATTTGAAGTCAAGGTTGATTTCATTTATTTCAAGGTGAATATGGTGAATATGCATGGTGGTTTATCTATGAGATATGAGCTTGTGTGCTTGATGTGCTAAGGAAGCCATATGACAAAAAGGTAACATAATATCTTTCTGTTGAGAGATAATTTGAAGGCAACCTAATGATTTTTATATTGGTTATTTTAAAGAGTTTTGCATTGGTGTAATAATTTTATCTAATGAATATTATTGGTTGATATCGTCATTAAGGGAAGCATTTTTGATTACTAGTCCTTAATTATAAGGTATCTTGAAGAAGCCTAGTCATACCAAGCATAGTCATATCATTGGCATGTGCATGGTGGGCATGAATAGGTTTGTGTAGAGGTATGACATTTTTTTAGGCATATGTAAGGAATGTGATCAATGTTTAAAATCATCAAAGAGTGTTTCAATATCAACTGTCAATCTTCAAGTGCTTGAGAAGCTTAGTCATGACAGTAGTCATAACATGTAAAGTCCTAGTGAGAAGGTTTGGGCATGGTGGCTTAGTGAAATGGATTAACATAGGAATAAGATTATATATAATATTTTTTGATAAAGTATGTGAATCATTATAATATTCATAATATTATCAATGTGAGCCTATAGGGGTAGGACCTAAAATCCAAGTCTACAACTAGACGAGTTCTAGACTCTACCTAACCTAATGAGGCATCATAAGCTATTGTCAAGACAAATGAAATATGTATGGAAATTTTTTTATCATGTTAATAGGTTTTATGGCATGCATATGAGGTTTTGAGATCTTGAAAAGAGGTATGAAAGTCTATTTCAAGGCCTAATGTGGTTTACAGGTCAAGGTTTAAGCAAGAAAAGAGAGAGAGTATCACCTAATAAGGTATCACGGTTAGTTTCCAAGGCAAGTGTGAGTATTTGAGAATTTATATAAGTTTTTAATGTTTTTTCAAGTATTTTTACCAAGTTCTAGGTCAAATTTTGAAGGTTAAGGCAATAAAAATGTCTTTGAGGTCTATCAAGTACATAGAATGGAGATTTCTCAACCCAAGAAGGATTTTAAAGTGTTTTTAAGCTCATCAAACCTTTTCATAGGAAATTATTATATTCATGGTATATGGGGTGTGTTCCTAACTCAAAATTTTGCATATTATTTTTTGGAATGAGGGTCTATGCTTTATGAATGATTGATAATAATGGATGATGGTTTAAACCCTCAAAGAATATGAGACCCAATACGAAAGAATTTATAAAATGATCAAATGAATTTTTGTGGATATTTTAGTTATTTTAGGTTTTATTAAACTCTCCTAAACATATTTAGGTGTGATTGAGTCTTCAGGTGAGTGAGTGGACCCTACATAAAAGGCCTTATTTCTCAGATATTTGTTGTCGTAGTTAGAGATGACCAATTAAATGTATGAAAATAATTGGATGAAGAATTTTTATAATTTAATTTGATATATATTATGGTTTTTTTAAATTTATATCCCTAAAGTGTGTTAAATTGGTCATCCAAGACAACATGTGGCTAATAAGCCTAATGGTGGAAATAGTGAAAAACTTAGGCAGTAGTGAGAAGAGGTTTATGAATGTTTTATCATGGAATAGGGATGAATAAAATTTCATGGTTATTTTTATTATGAATTTTAATACATTTTAATATTTGGTGGAGGTTTTTGATGTTAGTTTATTTAGTGAAAATTTTCTCACAAGTTGAACTTTTGACTCAGTAAGGTCTATGCACAGTGAGGTCATGAGATTGGTCTACAAGACTAATATTAAAATTTTATAATATTAAATTTATATCTAATAATTATATAGTGATATAATAAGATAATATAAATTAATTAAAATTCCTTAAAAGTGGTCATTCAAGTGATTGAAGGTCATTGTCACCATGATTGTGCTTTAAGGTAAACTAGGAGTTCTGGGTAAGCAAGTTATAATGATGAGTTTGAGACTATATGCCCTAAGTTGAAGTATATAATATACATGGTGTTTATATTTTTGAATTTTATTTACTATCCATGCTTTTAATAAGGTTTTATAGATAGTGAAAGTGGTTGAAATGTTGAATCTAAAATGGCTTATCTGGTTCTAGATTGATTGTGTGTACTAAGGTCAAAAGATTGGTTTGAAAGACCAATAATTGAAATTATACCTTATGTTTTTGTATTTTAAAGTTGTATATATATGTAAAATGATATTTTAAAAGTATCATTGGTCATGGGAAGTGTTATTTCAAGTGTTGAAGATCAATTTGATCTTGACTAGGTTTTGAAGTGTTCTGGCAATTCTGAGTGAGATATTTGTAGAGAAAGGTTTGAGACCTTTTATCCTAAGATATGAAATATAAATAATATGGTGATGTACCTAATATAATATATATTTTGTTTATATGTTTTATTTTCATGGTTATTTGTCTAAATAACATGTGATCTTCAGTTGTTCAAGACAAACTTTATGTGTATGAGAAGGCCTAATTATGAATAGTACAAACAGTGTGCTTCAAGTACTAGTTGGACTTGAAAGGTGTTATGGAGAATATATGAGATTATTAAAGGTATAATTTATTATATTATTATATTTTTCTAAAATTTGTGTAGTTTTAAATTTTTCCAAGGAAGGGAAAGTGTAACATGTCCTAAAGTAGACCTAATAGAATTAGGTCTCCATTTGACCTAAAGATGAAATGAGGCCTAATTAAGGTATGTCAAATATAAAGGGACTCAAAACACATTTTATTAATTTTTATTATATTTAATAAGATCTATTACATGTCTAAACAAATAATTTATGGGTGTTTATCCCAAAAAATAAGGATATGAACAAGAGGCTTGTATAAATACAAGGAAATTTTAGGCCTGTTACTGAGTGTAGAGAGAAAGTGAATAAAAGTGTACATTGGTGAGCAGAAGAAGGTATTGTATATAATTATATGAGTATATAGGATATATTATAGATATTTTACAAAGGTTTTATGTGTTAAAAACAAGGTAATATGACCTAACCAAGTCAATAAAGGGGCTAGTTGAGTGAAGAAGCCTAGAAGGCAGTTTGAGAGGGAGAAGAGTATAAAGAGCTAATGATGTGGTAACCATTAGTTGGTTGAGTTACAAGGTGTCTTAAAGGTGATAAAAATAATAAAGTGGATTACTTGGTGATAATTAATCTAGGTTTTTTGTGCCTCATTGAAATGTGGTGCCTTCTAAAGCCTAGATGAGTTGGTACTTAGCTAGTTGGGATTGGTGTTCCATCTAGAGTTGGTGTTTCACTAAAATTGGTGTTTGTCTTATAGGAATATAGTCCATTTTTATATATTAGTGGGGTTTATTCACCTTGAGGGTTTCCAACATATTTTATTTGTTATTATGTTTCATGCTTATATAGATAAGTTTTTATGCATGATATATCTATATGCTTGTTTGAATGTTTTATGATTGCTTAAGTAAAATCGATAAGAAACTTTTTGAATATAGATTAACTCCCATCTCAGTCAATTTTATTCCATTAAGACATATAGGAGGGAAATTTTTATCCAAAAATACATCATTAAATATCATAAGATAAGGATATTTTTTCCTAAGTTTATTTAGGGACTCCCATGATTGGGTTAGGAAGTGTCCAAAATGTACTATGTTCACTTACAAGCAAAGACTAGTTGCTTTGCCTCTTAAACCCATTCAATATGAGAAAACCTTAATGAAATTGGGCCTAGAATTTATATTTATAATTCATCCCAAATATTTTGTTTTACATAAGTGATTTTTCATAGCTACTGGTTACTTTATTAGGTGTGTGGAGGCAGCTGCACTCAAGGAGGCAAATTAGAACTTAGTTTTGGAGCTCTATGACAACCTAGTGACTAGATTTGGGGTCCCATCCACCATCATATTAGATAATTAATTTTCATTTAGTAGTGAAAATTTGATTTATTTGTTCATTAATCATTACATCTACCTCATCTCTTCATATAATTACTATCCACAAGGCAACAAACTAGTATAGTCTACCAATAAGAATCTGGTTAGGATCATAAGAAGGACAATGGAAAAAAACCAAAGGGAGTGGCACACAATGTTAAATATTGAATTATGGGTGGATATGATTACTCCCAATAGGTCTAATTTTCACTCACCATATCTTATTATTTATTTAAAAGAAGCAAGACTACCCATTTTACTTGAGTTGCAAACCTTGAAACTTGCACATCAGCTTGAACTCATGGAGAGTGATTTAGTGGAGGTGAGGATGAATGAGTTGAGAGAGTTGGAATAGAAAAGGGATGATTTTATTCATGTCACTTATTCCAACAAAAATTAATTAAAATGATCATTTGATAAGAGAGCCTCTTCAAAGACCTTCCAATAAGGTGAAATTTTACTTAAGTGGGATGAGGACTATGCCAAGCTACTTAAGCATTCAAAATTTGATAGTCT
This sequence comes from Torreya grandis, assembly GCA_037957365.1. NCBI lineage: Eukaryota > Viridiplantae > Streptophyta > Pinopsida > Cupressales > Taxaceae > Torreya > Torreya grandis. Next base: position 973,296 of record JARHVA010005590.1, on the reverse strand, counting down.
TTGAAGTGGACCATATATCATTACCAGATTTAAGGAGAGAAATTCCTTCCAAATGTAAAAATTTAGTGGTGAGGAACTCCCTATCCTTGTCAATGGGATTTTCTTCAATTATTTTTATTAGATCACAAAGCTCTCTTATACATAGTATATAGTTTCCTTTCTCCAAGTGATACAACACATGCTTTATTAGTTGTTTGATTTTATTGTTGCTTGTTTTTATGTGTTTTTTTTTTTTTTTTCTTGTTGATTTTTTTCTATCCTTAAGGTCTTTAAGGCACCAGTCAGATTGGTAATGCATTCAAGAGTCTTTATCTAGGCATGAGTGATAAACAAAGAGATCCTAGGTCTTGTTGACTATAAGGTAGGTCAAGCCTTCAAAGTACCCAAAAAAATTGAATAATTTTTTCCCTCAAGCCTAGGAAGGAGTCAAGCTAACTTTTGAGTACCCTAATCCACCTAAGAATTCACTCTTTTCATACCTCTTAATGAGCCAAAATAGTCCAAAACAAGATCACTAATTGTCATGTCAAGGACAATAGGTCCAATATCTTGTCATGTCATGAAATACATAATGGCTTCCTCTATTACCTATTTCAAATTGTTTCAAGTGTCCTACTTATGTTTAGACATGTGTAAAGGACCATAATAAACCTTGAAATGGTCTCAACTTACCAAATTTTCCATCATAGAGATGGCTAGATATTTTTAGCTAATGGCACTACCATGAAATCCATGTAATATGATGAAGTATGTCTTTATCATATATTTTATGGGTGTTATATATGTATATAAAATTCTAACTTAGGTATTTATAAGGTTATAAGATATTTTAATAGGTGTTTCAATGTCATCTAATTGAAATCTCCATTTGAAGCCATACACCTTGCCTTAAAAGAGAGTATTTAACCTTAAAATTATGATATTTGATCTCAAAATGACACTAAATCCATAAAATACACCTTTAAATACCCCCATGATTACCATATTTCCATAACCAAATAGTTTCATATACTGATGTTGTCCTTTACACAAGTCAAAACCTTTAATTACCACTAAATGGGCCCCACACATGTTAAAATGTGTCCCTTCAACTCCCCAAACTATACCATGTGATTTAAAACATTTTATGACCCATTTTTTTACCTCATCCTACCTGCCAATGGTGATTTATGGTCTAAAACATTAGAAAACACATGAATCAAGCTATTTTTAGGGGTTGTAGGGTGGTACCAATACATACAATATGTATTTCCTCAGATGGAGTTAAGGGTATGAAAGAAGATTTCAACACAAGTATCTGATAAATAAATCTAAGTGTATCAAGGCTAAGATATCCAAAAACCAATTCACTTCCTTCACCAAGCTCTTTGATAGACATGGAGAACACTTCAGATTTGTGTTTAGTCCATACAAGAGAGAGGGGGTGAGGATCTAGGTTCTTGGCCAAAGGAAGGAGACTTAATGAACTTAAAATCATGGGCATTAGTTTCAAGGTTAATCTTTTTTTTATATGAACAAACACTAAGAATTTGATTAACATGGTTACTATCTTGATCTGCATAAGGCCAAAATGAGGGAATGGTTTCAATGTATTATTGGCTTGTTTAATCAAACTAGTGATTGTTCATATTCATTCCAATCTTTTAGGGTCTTTCCATGGCATCCTCTACCTCTAGTTCACACGTTAAATCCCATAGGAGTGATAAATATCTAATATCCCACTATCTACAAACTAAAATCAAGGTTTCATTGATAAGAAAGGGTATTTTATGCATATCTCTGAAAGTGAGAAGTATTTGAAGGTGCAATAATGGTGTATTAAAGCTATTCAAGTCTCCTTAGTTAAATTTAAATGGTCATATGGACCTCCAACTCTCTCAAATGGTGTTTCCAAGTGAGATTGCTTTTAGATTTGGGTTTCACTGCAAAGAAAGGTAGTATGTTGCATGATAGTGGCTTAGAAGTTATCGAAACATAGTAAAGGATAATAAATTAGTGTTGTATTCATACCAAAATGTCCTTGTCTTAATATTTTAAAACCTCATTATGGCCTCATAGAATAATAAATTTTTAATCTACTCTCACACACAATCATAACCTTGTTTATCAAAAACTAAGGATGTTTAGTAAAGTTTGACATTTTTGGAGAGTCCTGGGTTTCCATTTTCTCACTACAAATGCCTCTTTTATGACCTCAAAGTGTTTTATTTTTGTAGGTATGTGTGTATAGATGCCTAAGTTCCTTATAGATAATTTTAGGTATTATTCCATAGTTAAATCCAATTCCTCAGAGATCCTCTACCATTTGATAACCTCATCACTATCAACCTACCTCATTTCAAGCATTTAATTCCAAGTTTTAATCTCTATGTGACCTTACCAATAATCACTCATAGGTCTGAACCCTCTACCCAAGTCCACAACATATAAATAAGGTATATATATTCCATAAGGTTATCAAGTGTTATCATTACTATGAGAAATGAACCTAAACAGGTATAATCTATGTTGAGAGAGCAAATCATCACCTATAACAAACACCTTAGAACCACTTTTCAAAGTCCTTTAAGATGTTGTATGTATATGAGCCTTGAACATAAGGAAGGGGATAATCCAAGTAGGTGTATGAATTAAGGATATGATTTTGGATTAAAGTAATACCCCTAAGGGTCTCAAATGTTACATGAAGACATGAGTTTACTCAAAGACCTGTTTAAAAGTTTTTAACAGTCAACATACATAAGCCACTATATATAGGGTTGTTGATGGTCCATGTCCCACCTTGAAATAAGGACAAGTGAACCATGGAAATGAGATAACTCATACTAGGTTGGTAATCAAATAATTATAATCATGAAGGGATGATAAGATGGTTTGAGTAGATGACTAAATAGATTGATGCAAGCATATAAAGTTAATTAACCCTACTCAGTCAGCCTAGAATGCATGACTAGTTCAAATGATAGTGCCAAGGTCATATAAGAGGGAATATCAAGGTGATAAATACACATGTTTATATCAATCCTTCACATGATGGTTATACCACTATAGGGTGACCGCCTGGTCTATGTTACATACTCAAGACACATAGGCCTTATGTGTGATTATGTAAATGAACCTTGTTGGTAGAGTTAGAAAAAATAAACCTCAAGGATATGATTAGGAATTTAAAAATGATTTTTGAGATATGAACCCACCCTTATAAGGAGATAAAGGATATTTCTATGGGCATCAACATAAACTATTCCAAGCCTATACACAAGACATTAATAGCCAAAGTAGGCTTAAGAGAGAAGAGGGTTGATAAGATGGTTTGAGAGAATGAGAGAAAATGTAGAAGATGGAAAATGGATTGAGGAACATGATATGAAAACATGGAAGCTATATATGCATCTAAATATGGGTTGAGGCTGCAAATCCCAGTCTAATCACTTCAAAGCCTAAAACCACTAAACCCACAAGGCACCATATCTACTTTAGGGGAAAATCTAAACCTTTAGGTAGAATAAATATAGTGTAGACTTATATGAATATTTTTTAAACCCTAGAGGGGGTGTTTGAAGCAAGGGATTGTAATAAGATAGTTCATTTTGGTTTTAGTCCTCTCCTAAGCTCCACTACTCTGAGTAGTCATGTCAAGTTGCACCTTCCAACACTCATTTATTTCACCACAAAGTTACCTAGACCTAGGGATCTTAGGGGATGTTGGGCACCCATATGGACTCAAAATTCATGGAATGAGTGGGATTTAGGGGCCCATATCTATGAATAAATGCTAAGAAGGTAACCTACATAAACTACCTAGTAGAGATCTTGAAACACACCATCTCTTGCTCATATCTCCATGTATAATTTTCATGGGACCCAAGGATCTTTAGGAGAGATTAAGGGGTTATTAGGATAAAATTTAATGATATGAAGTTTTGGTTTAGAGGTTCATACTGTACGAACCATAATTAAGATGGTAAACCTCTGAAACCCTTCTCAAAACCTAGAACATACTTGATAAAGAAAAAACACCTCCAAATGCATTTAAATGAAGTAATTATGCTATAAAAGGGTCTTAAGGGTGTTATTAAGTCCCCAAATAATTCATATGACCTACTAATTAGCTTGTGTAGGGTATGCACTATAAAGGTTATGCTTGAAATAGCCACTTTAAGCCTATGGGAAAGGAGTGGAGAAGGATATGCATATACCATAGGTTTTTAAGGAGGGATAGGGGCCCATTTGCATTCAATTATTTAAAATTATCCATATGTAGGTGCCTTCATGTATGATAAGTACTTGTAAATAGGCCTAGGTGCCCAAGTGAGAGACTATATGATGTAAAATGAAGTAAATGGATAAATCAAACTGATACAAATGATCTAAGAACCCTCGAGGGTGATTTTCATGTCTGAGAAAGCATTTGAGTGCCTTAGAACTCTATTTTAGGTTCATAACTTAGGAACCCTACATTCAAAAATGATGATCTAGCACCTTCCTCAAGGTAATTCCACTTCAAGGTTAGAGTAGAGGATAAAATAATATTAGATGACATCTCAAACATTCAAGTTAATGTTCATTAGGTTGTTTTATATTTTTGATCCACTTTGGTTTGAATTGGAGAAGCCATAATTTGTAATTTTGGCTTGAAAGTGTCTTAAGATTACTTAGAATGCTCATTTCTCACCCAAGAGGCAACTTGGTAAGCTCATAACTATATGGAATGGTTTCATGAGGAGTTGAGAATTTTAGGATATATAAGGGGCCATATCTACAAGAGACAAGTGGAATTGGTTCATAAGTTAAGGCCCTAGCCTCTATGAACCATTTATTTAAGAGTTTAGAACCCTCTTAAACCTCCAAAAAACCCTAATAAGGATTTGATTGGGAATATTTTAGAGAAAATGCATCCAAATTTATTTAAATCACCTAATGAACACTTAGGTCATATATTCCACTTAGAGGGGAAATTAGTTATGGTATTGGTCTATACAGATAGTGTATGAACACCTCTAAAAACTATAATTTTACAAGGTTTTGAGTAGAAAATAAAGTTTATGAATTGATTAAGGGTTTAATATAATTATAATAGGTATTATGAGATGTATTTTACCTTCTCAAATCATAACGTATTCACAAATATTTCTAGAGATGTTTTTACAGGTCCTTACCAAATAGGCAATCTTATAATTCAAGAAAGAGGTGACCTAGTAACCTAAGTTGATTAACATTATAGGTTTGAAATATTTATAAAGCCTCAATATTTATATGTTATGTTGGTTCATATGTTAATCAATCTCATTCAGTGATCTTGAAGGTCTGCTCTAGCTCTCATAACCATCCAAATAGTGAATGGGCAAGATACTTGGCTACTTGTCTATAAGCCTACTTAGCCAACAAAATGAGGAATTTCATGGGCATAGAAATTCAATAAATATTTAATTCATCATAAAAATTATATAACATCCCATTGATGTGATTAATCTCCATTTTTATGGTCATTATGGAGGATTTAGATACCTTCTTGAACATGGCCAATATGTAGGAAAAGGCAACTACTTAATGCCTTATGTAAGAAGCCTAATTGGACCTTTTCAATTATTGGTAACTGATGAGAGGAGATATAATTTACTAAGGATGGAATTTATATACTCTTCATGGGTTAAAACTTGAAAAAAGTAGACACCAACACCCTAAATTGATTATTCAAGGCATTAGTTAACCCAATTAATGCATAAAGGAGTGTGCAGGGATGTTATAACTATGGTGTGAGTAGGTTATGATAATTATTAAATATTCATGCCAATTTTACACAAAAATTTCCTTCTCTCTCTTGCTCAAAATTATATATATTTAGGCCTTAAGGCCTTTGTTTTAATCCCTCAGCTAGGAGTAATAAAACTCTACAAAATTGCATCTTAAACCTTGAGAATAAATAAAGAAAGGACTATTTGTAGACTTATTTGTTATCAATAGTGTGTTATGTTTAATTTAATTTTATAAAGTGTGATGTTTGTTCTACTTTGTAGGTCCTCCCCTTCACCTAGTTTTTATAATTTCATCCTATGCAGGTCATGTGATTTATTAGAGTGTGTTTAATTGTAATGAAGGGTGAATTGGTTGATAGTGTTATAGAGTTATAAATGACATAATGGTTATGTCATGGAGGTTTCATTTTTATTAGATTAATTGATTTAATATCCTAAGTAATAATGACAAAGTATGTAATGTGCTTGTCTTAGTGTGCTTGAAAATGGCTTGGTTGATATTTAGTTTTGGCATGATTAGAGATGGTCAAGGATGAGTATGGTGATTGGATAATGTGAAATAGGTCCCTAAGATGTTATCTATTATTTTAGAGATTTTTTACATAAGTTTAATTCATTTGGTAATCCATAGTTTTCATCTAGACACTTTGGGTTTAATAGCAAAAAATCTGAGTAATCAATTTACTGACATCACCATTACCACGTGTAGATGAGTCAAGGGGATTTGGTCATATAGTTATGATAAAATTAGTCCCTAATTTATATTTACTAATCCCAATTCATGTATTGAAGTGCAGTTAAAGATATGAGGGTGCAAAGTTGGCTTGTTTAAAAAAATTCACTTGTTTTCCCATACTTAGCCAAATTTACATGTAGCCAAAAATAGTTGAGTAATATTTTTGATGATGGAATATATTGCTAATTTGGATCTTTAAATATAATTTTATCATATGGTTTTGTTTAATTTTTATCCTAGTTTATTTTCACTAAATTTAAGATCATGTGTTGAAGTGCAGCAAAAGTTATGTAGGAGCAATGTTGGTCTCCCAAACACATTCTAAGCATAGTTGGCTCTATGATAGAAGTTTTATGAGAAAGAATTTTAATGGAAACATATATCTCATGAATGAAGGTTATAGGATAAATTTTTTATATGGATGGATTCTCCTATGTAAGGATATCATATGGTCCAAATTTGAGATCATGCATCTAAGCACAGAAGAAGTTATTGAGGTCAAAATTAAGCTTTCCAAGCATATTACAATTGGTCCCCATAGTCAAATTACATGATATTATAGATATAGACCTAGTTTAGATCCAATGCGTCATGGTATTTCATAAAGCAAAAATATATGGCGAACATAGAATCAAATGGGTCAATGTGATATTTGTTTAACAAAGTTAAAGATTAGGACCAAATGAAGATCTAAAGGTGCACGAGCGATCATACAGATCATGATATAACAATGCATATTAATCAAGATGATAAGAAGTGATTTAGGTTTAAATATTGATTAAATGTATAAGATAAATATTTAAAGGTGAGTGGGTGTTCATATGGTTTTATTAAATGGTGTGCATTGCATTATAAAGACTTGACTGATCCACAAAGATTGACATAGTGCATTGAGTCAAAGTTTATAGATTTCACAAGATGAGGTTAAAGGGATAGAGGATTAAAATTTGAGAATTGGTGCCTATGAATTAATGTTTAGATAAGATCAATGGTTTGAGATTGATCCAAAGTGGATAGGACATGAGATGTGATCATTGTGTTCAAAGGTTAACTCTGACCATTTGTATTTGAATATTTAAATATGAAAAGAAAAAATCAATATGTGGATTTTGGACCATATATTTAAATATAAGATAAATTTGCTCATGTATTAAAAATAAAAGTGGTAGAGGAATCCAAGGCACATATATCAATATGTATTTGAATATTTTAAAGTGTGTATAGACATATATATTGAGCTTCAAAGTTGGTTGTGGTTTTGTGCATATTCTACAAGTAACCCAAGAAGCGTAATTGAGATTATTTTGATGTTATTTTGATATATATATTGATGAATTGGATATTGGGGAGTGTTTTACACTCAATAAATCTACTTTTTATTAATTATGAAGTATTGATCAATCATATTCTATATGAATAAAGGCTTTTAAGGTGATTTTGTATTCACTCATAATGACTATGTGTGCAGATAAGTGTTAAGCTATTTATGCTTAATATAAAGGTTTTGGTACTTAAGGGGGACCTATAGACCATGAATTTTTTTTCCAACATTTGGAAAGTGTTCCTATAATCTTTTTTTTTCTTAGATAAGTGTCAAAATTTTGAATGGGTCTGTTTAGGACCTAAAAGTGACTTAGGCTTATCTAAAAGTAGATTTTGGTTAAGTGTGACCCATGTGAGATGCCTTAAGGGTGAAGGCATGTTTTGAGTCCAACAAGGAAATATTTTGATATTTTTAATTAATGATTTCTCTATATATAGTGAAACCAAATGTGTTGGTTTCTAGACTTGTAAGTGAGAGATGAATGTAAGGTGGATGTGTGTTGTGAAGCAAAGGGGAGGTAAAGTGCCCAATTAATGAATTGATGAGCAGAGTGGATTGATGACTATGTACATGGATTATAGGTCATATTTATAATGTTATAAAATTTATATTGTAGTTTAGGATATGTGAAGAGGTGTTAGTGTGCATATGAGGATAGTTGGAGTGAAGAAGGAAAGAATTTGTGACATGTCTAAGTGAAAGGCTTGTTTGAGATAAAGATAGAGTTTATGAAAAGGTTAGAAAATAGAGATCCATCATTAGGTTTTAAATACACCATTTATAAGGTGGAGGTATTCAAAGGATGGTCTAAAGGACTTGGTCTTCCTTAGGGGTAGTTGCTCATTTTGAAATAGGTGTTTCACTAAATACCTTTGGTCAAGAGGATATGATCAAGGTTTGCTTGTCTAGAGGAGTTGATCAGTCTCTAGTTTTTAATTTATTATAAGACAATAGTCCATTTTTGTTATAGGATTTAGAGTGGGTTATATCACCCATGAGGGTTTCCCATAAGAACTATGTGTTATGTATTTGATCTTATGTATGCATTGAATATATGAGCTCTCTAGTTAATGTTGCTTGATCAAATTGATATATGTTGATTGGTTAATAGTTTAAAGGAGTGAAATTGAAATTGAAATATATAGGATAACTAATTGACCCCCCCTCTCAGTGATAATACCTATAATATTTGGTATCAGATCAGGTCCTTTGGTAAAGGCTTAATAGTTTGAAGGTGATCCAAGGTACAAAATGGGTAGTCACCAAGGAGGTTGCTCTACTAAGAAAGTAATTATGTTCAATTGATCCAATTAATATTTTTTTAGTGTGAGGATGAGGACATACATTATGTCTCTAGGGTTTGATGTATGGTAACTTTTTATGGATGGTTATGTTTCTCCTACTATACCTTCATCTAGTACTATAGACAAGAAGTTGTTTGAGAAAAATTCTAAGGAAATGAATACCATCACTTGTAGTCTTATAGAAACTGAATTTACCATAGTAATCCATTTTTCATTTTCTAGAGAAATATGCAAAAAAAATTAGATCATTTATGAAGGAGATTCAAAGGTCAAAATTGATAAGTTACAGACTCATAGAAGTCAATTTGAAAGACTTAATATGAATGAAATAGATACTATGGAATCCTTTCTATAGAGAGTTGATGAGACTATGAAAATAATCAAAGGTTTTGAAGAGAACTTGAAGAGGATACTATTTTTCAAAAGGTGTTTAGGTATTTATCCCCAAATTTTGATCTAAAATTATCTGTTATAGAAGATAGTCATGACCTTACTCAGTTGAACATGGATCAATTGCATGGCAATCTTACTACCTAGGAGATGAGGAAGAATGATGATATAACACCAAAGAAGGAAGCAACTTTCAAGACTATAATAAAGACAAAGAAGAAGTTACAAGGTATGAAACTCAAGGAGGATGACATTCCTGGTATAGATGAGGATGAACTAATTGCTTTAATTTCATGAAAATTGAGAACATGTTTAGGCAAGTATAAAGGTAAGCTACCCCTCAAATGTTTCAATTGTGGTGAGATAAGACATTTTTCTAATAATTTACATCATAAGTATAAGAAGGATGATGATGAAAAGAATGATCAAGGTCATGATGATGGAAAGAGATCTTTTAGGTCTGATAAAAGCACAAAAAGAGTCTCTACACCAAAGAAGATTGCATCTCATTATATGAGAGTGAAGATAGTGACTTAAAGTATGATCATGAAGATTATGGTCCTATTGAATATAGAGCTCTTTTAATGGCTGAGGAAGAAAGTTTCTCACAATAAAGGTAGTTTAATTGGAGTGATTCAAATGATGATGAAGATGAGGTGGACTATGAGACTACATTGACTAATGCTCATTAAGAATTGAATATTGAGAAGAAAGTCAATAAGAATATGAAATCTAAACTCAAGAAATTTGAGGAGCAATTCAGTGTGTTTGAGGAAAAATAGATGAAGATGCCAAGGAGCATGAACATATGGTCAAACATCTTAGTTGTCAATTAGAAATCCTATCTATAATCCTAAAAGTTAAAGAAGATGAATGTGCAAGGTATGTAATTGAAAATGAGTCACTAAAATCTAAGTTAGAAAATATGTCTAGTAAGGTAATGTCATTTATGATATTTAAAAATATCTCAAGTGATCTAGACAATATTTTGAATGATCAAAATCATGCAAGTGATAATATTGGTCTTGGATATAAAGAAGAACCAGAGACTTCAACTCAAGACAAGATGAATACTAATGTGAACAAGGACAATCAACCTTTGAAGACAAATCATCAGACAAGGAATGAAGGTGCTAGTAAAATGAATATAAAATAGATCAGACAACTAAATTCCATGAAGAATGAAAATTTTAATGGTTAATATTATACTTGTAATCAATTTATACATAGAGATAGACAATATACAATACCTATTAAGAATGAATTTGCATGAAACTATGATGGGGGTCATTATTCAAAAGGTGTGACCAAGGTTGAGTGAATAAATTATCATGATATAGGATAATTTACAAAACATTATCTATTTAAGGCAAGACAAGCCAATTTCTTATCAATGAGTATGGTTTGTTATAGCTGTGAACATAGAGGTCATATTGATAGATTTTACAATCAAAGGCCTATAAGACATAATAGGTTTTATCATGTTTCTAGAGTGCAATATAGAAGGCAAGTGAACTCATGGAGACCAAAGGTGGTAAGTATGAGTCATGATGAGACTGTAGGTCCAAGTAATCTTTTTTCAATGGTGGAGAATACCATAGAAGGTGAAGGGTCCGAAGAGCTCTCATTAACTATTCATGTTGATAATGAAGAGACCAAGCTCAAGGATAAGACCAAGGTACTAATTAAAGCTAGTCTTAAGACTTGTATGGGTCTAATTAAACATATTTTTACTATTGAGAAAGATTCATGCAAAGAACATCAATTATCTATACCTAGTGATGAGGTTCCAAGATGCAAGGTTGATGCTTCAAATTAAAAGGTATGTCAAGATTCCATAATTACTCCATATGTTGTCAATTATATCTTTGAATAAAAGGAAAGTGATATAGAAGAAGAACTAATTTTCGTAGTTTAGAATAAGAACAAGAAGAACAAGAGCAAGAAGTCTTATAGCTATAATAAGATTCTAGTAGTTACTGAGGAGTTATGAGCCACTCTTGGCTTCACTTTATTTTAGGACATTATGATAAATAGGTCTTTGTCTATGCTTCTTATGAGAATCCTTTCAGAAGAGAAGCAAGTGTTATTGTGTTGTTCTTGAGATGATCCTAGAAGACTAGAGTCGAGTATTCTCAATTGGAATAGGTATGTCCAGATGGTAAATATGCTAAGGTAATGTCATGATGTTGATAACTGTATATGGAAGTAGTTTGTAGTGTTAGATTGAAGGTTTTTAGATGGTAAAAGAGTATTTGTGTTTTTTCAAGATGATCATTTTGCATATAAAGGTATGTTGACCTTATTATATCATGCTTTAGGTGGTTTTGTGATCTAAAGGTATGTTGAAGTCTATTTGGAGATTTTTGTTAGCTCTTGGGTTTCTTGGTTTGTGCTTAAAATCTTGCAAGTCCTAAAATGGGTTATAAGAAGTCAAGGTTCCCAATGATGTGGAAGATTAAATCTTGGTCTAAAAGTGTGTAGTGGTTGTCTCCAAGTTTATAATAAGTTTTATAAGTAGATGTTAATTGGATGGTGTTGTGTTGACTTTGTTTTTTTTTAGAATTTTAGGGTTTTGGGCTTTGCTAGAAACATGGTCTACCTTATGAGTTTATATTTGAGGATTATTAATAATTTAAATGGGCAAAATGGGTTGTTAAATCATGTTTTGAAGAGATTTAAAGGTTTGTGGTTCTCAATTTATTAAAGTTTTTGTCAAGTTTGTGAAGGAAGTATGTTGTAGAGGATGAGTTTGTTATTGAAAATTGATGTCCTTAAGGGGACATATGAGACTATTCTAAATATGAAGTTTCAGGTCTTGAAGATATATCTACAAAAATGTGTGGGCTCTGTATGTTCCAGGTAGGGCTATAAGTAGTCTAAGATAGGCCTAGTGTGAAAAAGAGTGCCCTTTTATTATTAACTCCAAAAGAGAAAGGTATGTTTATTTCATGGGGATTTCTTAGGTTGATTGAGAGAATTTTTTTATTTGGTGAGTGGCATGAATTTCTATGGATGGTCCTTATAGTAGCTTGAGAAAGAAGGCTAGTGAGGTTGTATGTTGGTTCCTTATGGTGTGTGGAGATCTAAAGATGCTCAAAAGGTGAAATGGTTTAAAGATATTAAGGGGAGTCCTTATATTTTTATTAGTGGGTTCCCTTAATTTTAGTGTTTTTCATCTTTTTTCTTCATTGGTTTCAGTGCTAGGTTGAATAGAGTGTTGGCATGGAGAAAGAGGAAGTTGTCAAGGCAAGAAGAGGTAGGCTCAAGGTAAATGGGAGTGTGTAATATCTTTATAATATGGTATAATCATATTGATAGTATTTTTAGGTCCTCAAGATCAGTTGGTGCCCAATTTTTTATTATGTAAAAGGGGGAGAAAGTTCTTGTTGAGGGAGTGCTTGAAGAGAGAGAAGGTGAGTTGTATATTGTTATTTGTTGATATCAATGCCAAAGGGGGAGATGTTTTGATAGTTACCAGTGACGTCATGGATGTGTCCTTGTGATTTTATGAAGTGATTTGATAGACTAAGTAACAATGACAAAGTGTATAATGTGATTGTCCTAGTGTGCTATAAATTGGCTTGGTTGATCTTCAGTTTTGGCATGATTATAAATGTTTAGGGATGAGTATGGTGATTAGATCATGTGATATAGGTCCCTAAGATGTTATATATGATTTGAGATATTGTGTGCATAAGTGAAATTCATATAGTAATCCATAGTTTTCAATTGGACACTTTAGGTCTAGTAGAAGAAAATTTGAGTAGCCAGTTTGTTTGCATCACCATTGTTATGTGTAGATGAGTCTAGGGAATTTGGTCATATGGTTGTGATCACATTATCCCCTAGTTAATATTTGATAAATATAAGGTCATTAATTGAAGTGTGGTCAAATATATGAGGGTGAAAATTTGTCTTCTTAGACATAATTCACTTGTTTTCCCATACTTAGTCAAATTTACATGTGGCCAAAAAGATTTGAGTAAGCTTTTTAATGATGGAATATCTTTCTTGTGTGGATGTTTTAGGATAAGGTGATCATATGGGTTTGTTTAGTTTTGGGCTTAGTTTATTTGTGATAAATTTTATATCATGCACTAAAGAGTGGAAAAAATTATGCAAGACCAAAGTTGGTCTCCTAGATAAGTTCTTAGCATAGTTGGCTTTGTGACATAAGTTTTTTGAGAAGGAATTTTAATTGTGATATATCTCACATGTACGAAGGTTATATGACAAGTTTTTATATGGATGGATTCTCATATGTAAATAAATATTATGGTCCAAATTTGAGATCATGCATCTAAGTACAAAATAAGTTATTGAGGTCCAAATTAGGCTTTCCAGGCATATTACGGTTGGTCCCCATAGTCAATTTGCATGATATTAAAGATTTGGACCTAGTGGAGTTCCAACAGCTCACAAGAGTTTAAAAAATTAATGTGTATGGTGTGTGTAGATTCAAATGGGTCAATGTGATAGTTTTTTAGTATATTTAAATATCAAGACCAAATGAAGATACAACGGTGCACAAGCGATTGTATAGATCATGATCTAATGGTGAGTATTAATCAAGATGTTAATAAATGTTCAAGGTTAACATCTAAAAAAGTTATATGATAATTATTTAATAGTGATAAAGTGTTTTTATAGTTTTAATGAACATTGCACATTTCATAATAAATACCTAACTAATATGTAGAGATTGATAGAGCATGTTGAGTTAAAGTTTCTAGATTTCATAAGATGAGGTCAAAGGGACTAAGGTTTAATGTTTTAGAATTGGAGCTTATGAAATAAACCTTATTCCCTTTGACATCATCTTGTGAAATATAGAAACTAATAAATGGTGTGAAATTTATCCAAAGCTGAGAGGACATGAGATGTAAGCATTGTGTTCAAAGGTTAATTGTGATCGTTTGTATTTGAATATTTGAATTTGCAAAGGAAAAACCAATATGTGGTTTTTGGACCATATCTTTCAATAAAAGATAAATTTTCTCATGAAATAAAAATAAAAGTGGTAGAGGACTCCAAGGAACTTTTGGAAATATGGATTTGAATATTTTTAAGTGAGTGAAGACAAATATATTAAGCTTTAAAGTTTATTGTGGTTTCGTGTATATTCTAAAAGTAACCCAAGAAGGGTAATTGAGCTCATTTTGATGTTGTTTTGATATAATTTGATGAATTATCTATTGGGGAGTGTTTTAGACTCTATAAATCTACTATGTGTGAATTATTAAGTTTTGATCAATCATATCTTATATTAGTAAAGGATTGGAAGGTGATTGTGTATTTTCTCATAATGACTATGTGTACAAAGAAGTGTTTAAGATAAAGGGTTATGTGATAGTTGTTGGTACTTAAAGGGGACATATAGATAATTAATAATGGTTCCATGCATTTGTAAGGTGTCCCTAAGTTCTTTGTTTGCTTGGATAAGTGTCAAAAAGCTGAATGGGTCTCTATAAGACCTAAAAGTGACTTAGGCTTATCTAAAAGTGGATTGTGCTTAAGTGTGACCCATGTGAGATGCCTTAAGGGTGAAGCATGTTTTGAGGATAAAAATTAAATAATATGATCTTATTAATTCATTATTTATCTATATATAGTGAAACTAAATGTGTTGGTTTCTAGACTTGTAAGTGAGAGATGACTGCAAGGTGGATGTGTGTTGTGAAGCAAAGGGGAGGTAGAGTGCCCAATTAATAAATTTATGAATATGTGTATGACATGTAGTTCCTATTTATAATGTCATAAAATTAATATTTTAGTTGAGGATATGTGAAGAGGTCTGAGTGTGCATATGAGGACAGTTGGACTGAAGAAGGAAAGAGTTTGTGATATGCCTATGTGAGAGGCCTATTTGAGATAGAGAAAGTTTGTGTAGAGGTTAGAATATAGAGATCCATCATCAGGTGTTGAAGAAACCATTTATAAGGTGGTGGTATTCAAAGGATTTTCTAAAGGATTTGGTCTTCCTTAGGGTAGTTTCTCCATGTGAAACAGGTGTTTCACTAAATGCCTTTGGTTAGGAGGACATGATTAAGGTTTGTTAGTCTAAAGTAGTTTAGCATTATCTTGTTTGTAATTTCTTATAGGATAGTAGTCCATTTGTGTTTCAGGTTTAAGAGTGGGTTTTATTCCCCATGAAGATTTCCCATAGGAACTATGTTTTACGTATTTGATCTTGTGAATGCATTGACTACATGATCTCTCTTATTAATGTTGCTTGATAAAATTGATATATGTTGATTAGCTAATAGTTTAAAGGACTAAAATTAAAATTGAAATATTTGGGATCACTAATTCACCCCTCCCTCCCTTAGTGATTGTACCTATAATAGATAGTGCTTTAATTAATCCTTTTTTCCATTGCCTTCAAGTTGTAGACCTTTCACATAACCTCCACATGAAACACTTATGTCTAGGAGTTCATCAAGAAGCCTATTTGGTCATTAGTCTTTCATCTGATTCACAAAGTGTTGTTTGAATATTAGTCAAGAGATGATAAAATAATATTGGTGCATCACCATCCTTAGAATATGTTTCTTTTCATTTTTTCATTCTATCTCTTTTTATCTCAACATTAGTAGGTATTAGGAAAAGAGCTTAAGTTGATACAATGGGGGAGCTAGCCCCATAAACTAGAGGTTTGGTCTTCCTATAGGTCACCAAAAACCTTTAGACCAATCCCATATTACCCTAAGATTGAAGAGAACAAAACCATCTTATTCAAAGGGTACAACTTGGAGTGATGACAATAAGCATCATGTATTTATTGAAAAGTATCTTTTGCATATGATTAACAGGTAAATGTAGAATAATGGGGGACAAAGGGGGGATTAAAGTTGAAATAATAATAGTTTAAATTGGAGAGAATTTTAGAGACACCTAGAAAAAGAATATGAAAATAACATAAGAATATGAATTATGGAATTCTGAATGTAGTTCTAAATATATAAGTTTTTTAGAAATGTAGATAAATTATGTGAAATTGATGCATTTATGACAATGTCTTAACATTTTTTTGTGAAAATATAAGGAGATTGCATGTTTATGGCTACACTTTTTTTGAGTAAATGAATGAATTTTTGTATTTAATGTAATATATGGATAGATGAAATGTCGAATATTGGTGAGAATAATTTTTAATGTGTGTGCATGCACACATTTTTATTAAATAATTTTACAAGTCAGGACAACTAGAAAATTTTAACTACAAGTTTGTGAACTTAAATTTTTTAACTTAAATTCATGAAAATAATTTTTTAAAGCATATCCAACAATGTGTATATTGGTGAAATAAGTTTTATAAAAAAATTTATTAATAGTAAAAAGTTTATAGATGTATTTTTAACAATATGTATGTAGTCCATAATGAGGTGTGTTGTGTACAAATTAAGTAATAATTAAAAAAAATATCTTAACATTGTGTGTGTGTGTGTGTGTGTGTGTGTGTGTGTGTGTGTGTGTGTGTGTGTGTGTGTGTGTGTGTGTGTGTGTGTGTGTGTGTGTGTGTGTGTGTGTGTGTGTGTATACCCCTTTTTTTTAAATAAAAAAATGCATGATCAAATGTGTTGGAAAATAATGAAAAGACTCATAAATTCCATAAAAATCATGTGAGCTAATCCATAATAGGTTTTAATTTAGATTTGTACCCCCCAAGCTTAAACCTAAACTAGTTTTGGAGGGAAAGCATAAAATTCAAAAGATATAAATATTGAAAGGGTGTATACCATTTTCAAAGGGAATAAACCCTTTGAAACACATTTATTTAGGAAATTTAAATAGTTATAAAATTTTGATGTAAAGGGTGTATGTCATTTGTAGTATAAAGGGTGCACACCATTTTAGAAAGGGCATACACCATTTAGTAAAGGACATATGTCATTTAACAAAGTTTGTATACCATTTAGTTTTATATGTTGTTTGTGTGTGGTATAGTTTGTTTATGTTATATATATATATATATATATATATATATATATATATATATATATATATATATATATATATATATATATATATATATATATATATATATATATATATATATATATATATATATATATATTTATTGAAATAAATTTAAAACATAAGAATATGTAGTGTAATATAGATTAAATGTAAATTTATACTCTTATATTACATTTAATATATATTACACTTTATATTATTATAATTTTAATTCATTTTACTAAATTTAAAAAGAGAGGGCCACTCTCCATCTTTTGAAATTGATTCTAGAGTTTTAGAAGTTACATTTAAAAGATAATTTCATAAAATCCATCCTAGTCAATACTTAATTGTCTTAATTTTAGGATTCAAAACTAACTAAAATATTCCTAGATACTCTCTCTCTCTCTCTCTCTCTCTCTCTCTCTCTCTCTCTCTCTCTCTCTCTCTCTCTCTCTCTCTCTCTCTCTCTCTCTCTCTCTCTCTCTCTCTCTCTCTCTCTCTCTCTCTCTATGTGGTTAGGTAGGTCTATTAGTGCCCATTTGGTAAAATGCATGAATTTTATTCCATAAATGACCTCTCTTGTTTATCTATATCTACATATTAAACCTTCGATTTAGTTCTAGATATATTAGATCAATTGGAGAATGTCATTATGAATGAACCAATGATTTTACCATTTTAAATCAACCTTACATTCCCAAATATAAAATATAAGGCTACCCTAATAAGACCATTATTCCCATATTATATTCATTGTTTAGGTTAATGTTGATAATTTGGCCTCCCAGGCCAAATTTAAACTCGTGTTGTTCAAAACTTTACTTAGCATGTCCTCTAAGCTTGTATATAGTCATATTATTCCTTGTAAAGTCTTTAAAATGTCCTTTTCAATCCATGATTATCATTATTTAAGGTTATTTTGATGAAATTAAGGTAAGTGTTATTTTTGACCTTATGGTTATATAGTCATTTCTAGCATGTTCAAGTGGGTCTAAGGGGGTTAAGTGGCCTAAAGCGGTCATTTTTAAACATTTAAAAAGTGTCCAAGTCATATTACTCCTACTTGAGTCTGTACAAGTGACAAAATGGGTGGAATACTCATTTCTAACATTAAACCCCTCTTTACAATGTTGTATTACCCATTTTATAATGTCTAAAGAAGGTTTTGTGAAAAAATAACAAGTGTACAATAGAAATAAAATATATAAATATAAAAAAAATTCATATAGACATTTATAATATTTAGAGGTACTTGACATATCATCTCAATTAGTCTTTAAGTAGAATAGACAATTTTCATGGTATAAAGAGAGAGTTTTTAGGTAGTCCATATAGGTTGTCAAAGCAAGATCATGCTTAGGCACACACATGGATTTTTTTATGTCTCCTAGGACCATATCCATTCTTCATAGGTAGTTTCAATTAAAAAAAGATAAAAAAATGATTCCTATCTTCCATCAAGTTCCTTGGTAGCTCAGAAGAGCCATTCAAGTTTGTGAATGGTATGAGCATGAGAGAAAAAATGAGGACCTAAGATTTTGGGAAAAGTATGGTACCTTAGTTTCATTAAATTTTATGGAATTATTTCTCATATTTCCTTTCTCTCCTTTATGAATAGTCCATAATAAGGTGAAGGACTCACAGTATCTCATCCATCTAAAAAGGGGTTCCAATTTTCCTTATTTATCCATTTTTGAGCATGATGAAATAAGAATGGAAAGTTGAGTGACTTCTAGAGTGTATGAAAAAACCTTATACACCATCCTAAAGACCCAATTCACATGTTTGATCCATTAGGAGACAAGAAACCTTCTTTAAATCAATCTATAAGTTGATAATAGTGGGATTCTTGATACTTTGGGGTCTCCAATAGTTGTAAAGTGATGGTGAGGTATAAAAAATATTAAAAACCTACTTGAGGATATAAAACAATAGTTTTCAATGATTATTGGACCTAAAAATTGATAATTAATGATCACATGTAGTTTTTGCATGCGGTCAAATAGTTTGAAAAAACCATGGTAGAATAACCCTATTTAGGCATCATAAAGGTGTTGTAATTTATCATGACATTTTTAGGGATTTTAAAAAAATAAAATAATCTAATAATAATATCTCAAATAATTTTTTAACATTAAATAATCAAGAATTCATAGTGTCTCATCTCTAGGTCAACAAGAAGATTGATGAACCTACCCTATAGGTCTGAAAGTTCTCTAAATCACCTTTAATACCAAAATTTGGTTGTATAAAAAATATAATATTTTTAAATATTAAATAAATTTAAATATTAATTTCATAAATATAATCTAACCATAGTGAACAATTGTGTATCTTAGGCATAATCTACTTTACACTCTAAGGGATTGTGTGGGCTAAGTTGAATTGTGCAAGTCTAAATATAAAATAGACTTGTCATGAGGAGAGATAGATGTCCAATGGACTGAAAAGGAAAAATAATTAAAGTTTATAATTTTAATATCTATTTTATTCATCAAAAATATGATCATACAGGGTTCATTTTGATAACACTCAGCCTAAGAAAGCTTTGAGCTCATATATGCCTGACATTGGCAAAATAGGAAAGGACTGCATCTTACATTAAACTAAGGCCTTTGATGTTCAAGGAGGATGTGAGAATACATGATATAGGTTTTCATAATGATAATAAACATCATATAATTAAAAAAAAAATGAAAATTTACCACTCAAATGGGCACTCATAGTCAAGAGACTCAGGGTTGCCATTTGCAAGCATGACTATAGAAGAATGAGTATTTTGGATAAAAGAGTCTATTTTAGGGTGTCTTCAAAGTATGAAGATTGAATTAATATATGATAAACCCCATAAAAATTATGATAAATTTTTATAATTTGGGATAGTTTCCATTAAGAGAAAGATATTAGCTCTCACCTAACCACACTATCAAGAGTACATAAAACACTTACAGATAGGTTGACAAAGTAAGGGAGATGTGTTTAACCCTATATAAAGTGAAATACAAGAGTGAAAATAGAGTCCATAAATTTTTTTATAAGGGTTATCAATTCCATAATTTAAAATTTTGGTCCTTTGAGACATCAGAGATTCTTAACAATCTAGTTAGACCTATTAGGCATAAATAGGTAGTTACAGACAGGGTCATGAGTAGAAGAGTGAATGTACAAGGAACTACATGGGAAGTGAAGTGAAAGAGGGACAATAAGATGTATTAAATTTATTTATAAATATTCAAAGTTTTTTCCACTATAATTTTTTTTTCCTTGTAAGCAACAAGATCGTAATGGCCTAACTAAACCTATTAGGCCTAAATAGGCAGTCACATGCCTATGATTGAAAGTGAAGAACATTTGCATGTTTGGGCAATTTTTTAGGCTGGGAAACATCATAATATATGGATATAAATTTCAAAAGTATATTTAGTAGTTTATTAACTTAAAAAATATGGGAAAGATGAACTTATAGGCCATTAGGGTTATATAGGCCATGAAAACTCCAAACCCTAGGGAAGAGCTAGTGGGGTTATAGAGGACCCAAGAATAGAGATGGAAAATAAAATAAAATTTAACATGTTTTTTTGGTTGTTATATAACTCTATGAGGTATTATAAGTCAAAACCAAACACATTTTATTCCTCTGTAACTTTTTTCTCTCCATTAACCTCCCAGAATGTAAGGTTTTGAGATCGAGGGACACTTTCTCTATGTTGGAGCCATATGGAGATTAATGTGGATATAAGATACAAGGGAATATTAAGGAGGTTTATATACTTAATTTTCAAGCCCTTAGGGATATGAACAATTCTTAAGAGATCAAGCCTATCTAAACTGCATAAACTAGTGTTAATGACCAGATGGAGGAAATATTGAGAAATTTTCACTCAAATTCCATACCTTTTATTATAAGACACCTATAATTAATTATTAACTCTAATAATGTCCCATTCATGACATTACCTTATATGGACACATGTATATATTCATCAAAAACTATATTTTTATAAGGTTTAGGTAAAAAATAGAGTTTTGAGCATATTGAGCTGATACAGATCATTAAGGAGGGTAATGTGAAGAGTATTTAACATTTTAAAATAAAAAAAACTATCATATAATCTTATAAATTATCTTATAGGTCTAATCTAAAGATCCAATCTAGATGTGCTTGTGGGAGGTGACTTAGTCACCTAAATAAATTAGAGTTATAGGTGTGCAATGCTTAGAAGGCATAAGTCACAGTGTAGTATTATGGTTTGGACCTAAAAAATTACCATTTTACCATTCTCAAGGTATTATGTATATCTCATGTCCATCTAAGCAATAATCACCAAGTGACTAGGCATAGTTACCTAAGAAGATGATATTGGTGTAGAAGTCTATTGAGTGTGTAAATGGATGGCCATAAACACCCTTATAACTAATATATTGAGGTGATTAGGCACATTTCACATCAATCAAGGAGGATGGGGTAGTTTCTCAAGCCTAGTCAACATGTAAAGGGAGAGGTACTCTATTTAATGATCCATGGATGCCAAAATAGACCATATTATACTTTTGTAACTACTATGAGGAGAGGTGATTAACCAAGATTGAATTAGCCTCCACCACTCCATCTCTATGCCATACTCTCATTTGAATGCCATTATGCCACCAAGGCAATGCATGAGAGGGGTTATGGGACTAGTTATAGCTAATCATTAAGTGAATTATGATCTTTCATGATCTATCCATACCTTATCCATGCCACATTCTCTTCTTTCTCTTTCTTATATTCTATAAATTATGGCTTTAATGACATTATATTCATCCTTCTACTTGGTATGAATAAATTATACCCAAGTTTGTATCATATAACCTTTTAAATTAATGTAAGGACTGATTCAAATCCTCCATACTAATATTTAGTGTGTTATATGATTGTTTTAGTTTCATAAGTGGTAGGTTATATGCCTTTTCAGGTCCTTGCCTCACTTAGATGCTAAAAAATTGAATAAATATGTCATATGGTGTGTCAAGTATCAATGAATATACTTGGATCATAATCTAATTGGTAGTGTCATGATACCATACCTTCCATTCAGCATCCCCAAGTTTTAACCACTTAGCATAGCCTCCATATGAAAAATTGATTCTTAAGAATCTCTAGGAGAGAGTGATCTAATAATTTGTCATTATATTATTCATAAGTGTTATCCAAATGTCAGATAGAGTGGATATATTATATTGGTGCATTACCTCCCCTTAGCTTAAGTTTTGTTTCATGCATCACCTTCTATCTCTTTTCACCACTAAATTATTAGTTTTAGGAATTGAGTTACAATTGATGCACCATGGGAGCTATCCCCAAAACTAGAGGTTTAGTCCATCCACAAGTCATCTAAAACCTTGGACTTATCCCATGTTACCCCAAACTTGGAAAGGTCTAAACAATCTTCTCCTAATAGTGCATTTTATGGTTAACATTTTTGGCGCACTCTATATGAATAGGTTTCAAAAAAATTAGAGCATACACTTGTAACATTTAGTGAAATCAAGTAGCTACAAGAATTGAATAAGCTGACTAGTACTCAAAATTTCATCCCAAGGGTCATCATAAGGTCATCATCTAAGGGTAATAATAAGCTAGATTTGTTCATGATTTATTTTGTTCTTTATTGACTCATGATGATTAATGGATGGATATGGAAGAGATATTTATCCTACACTTATTTATTATCCCTATTTCCACCAATATAAGACTCATTATGATCCCTATCAACCCTATAATTAACCTTATCAATAGTATAATGGCTAATAATAGTCCTATGATACCCCTTATCAGTCT